>VDFB02189138.1:0-17646 GCA_007258455.2 Sequoia sempervirens | reverse complement strand
AATACTCCTTTTATAAAGAATTACAAGACGATGTTTCTAAAAAGAAACAATTGTAAACTAAAGAGAACTAAAGCAGAAACAAAAAGTTACTAAAAACTAACTGAAGCAAACTAAGTTAACTAAGATGACCATTAAATATTACAATAATACTTTAATAAATAGACAATTCAAGTGGTTGAGATAACAGAAAAATGGAAATGGCAACAAGAAAAGAAAACTGCTCTCAGCTGTTAGTTAAGATAATAACATAAAATGTTGTACTTTTTCCTATTCCCAGCCACTTAACACTGCTAAATTCAGGTTTTGTGGGGAGGGTACAACCTAGGCAACCAAATGCTCAACTTTAAGAGATGCCTTTGTGTTCAGTGGCATGTAGCCTACCAAGCGAATTTCATCCATCTTGACATAGTCGTTCCAAGTGCAATATCAATGCCAAGTTAGAAGATTTCAAAGCAACAAGCATTGGATTATGGCCATTCATTGACATGTGTGACCTGTTCAAGGAAAAAGGTAGCTATATTGAAGTGTTTATTGCCTCTTTTATAGAGGATGGGGATTAGGGTTGCTTTAAAACAACTTTAAAGCATTGTCTCATTATTATTTTTCTTAAAACCTTCTCATAGAGAGCTTATAAATAAGTGCCTTGTGCACATTGAACAAGGAGAATCTTGTGTTAAGCTTATACCGCAAGATTTCCCATTCAGTTTTGAACTTAGTTTATTGTATTGAGATTCGATAAGGCAGTAATAAGAAGATTGTGTTCAACTTTGTTTAACACTTGTCCTCGAGTCTTATTTAGTAGCTTTTTGTACTTTAAAGATTGATGTCCTTGATTTCACATTGTGTTTTGTATTGTTCATAGAATGTTTCTTTTGTCAAATCAATTCTGTTGTTGATACTAGTTCATTAGTCTTCGTTTTAGCCATTGAATAGTGTTCTGTTTATAGTTCAAGTTTTTATTTAGTTGCATAATAGAAAATATGTGGTGAGATAAGTACTTTCAGTCTTGTGCTCCTACCTCCGAGATCAAAATGATACATTTAGATTGTTTTCAAATATTTTTGTTCTTACATGCAAAACCCTTGGAAGATTAATTTCTATAGTGTGCACAAGTAGTAATCTAGTGTATTTGTTTTTGATTGTTGGAGTAGATTAAATCAGGGAGCTTTTGCTGTTAATTTGAATAGAGGATTTTCTCACATACTATTATGGTTTGAGTTGTCATGAAAGTAACAAATTAAAATGTTATAACAAGGTTAAAAGGAAACCACATAAGCTTTGCCATATTTCCAACTTTCCTCACCTTGGTAGGTAGTATTATTCAAGATCTTTGATAATGGTTTTGATTGTACAATTTGGGTTGGGGCAGGGAATCATTTTTGAACGTAAAAGCTAAGTGTTTAACTAACCTATTGTTTGTTGCATAATTGAATTTTATAATTCTTGTTGTATATATTTTCAAAATTGAATATTAATCATTGTCATGTTTTGTTAAAGGGATACGTTGCATTGGAGACTAGACATGGAACAATTCATATAAAGGTAAGAAGAACATCTTTTTTCTTGACATCTGTGTTGTTTTGTACCATTTGAAACATAATTGGACTATGAAGTATTTTATGAAGTTGAGGTTTTATAGGCTGTGTGATCAACTTTGTTGCTTTGCTTGAAGCAACCAAACTCTATGTATTCCCTCCCCCACAAAATTTGTGATCATTTTTTGCTACCTTTGTGTCAACTACAAGCATTACAATTTACAAATTATACTTATTACAAAAATCATGCTGACCATATTCCTGAATGGGTTCACCACCTTAGTTAGGATAGCTAATGAGCATGATGCAAGGTTGATAAGAATCGATGTTATCATGGGATAGTAATTTTGATACTTACGTTCTTATATTATGGTTTAATAGCATAAAATAGCCTATAGCATAGGTTCATGGCTGCTAATGAGAGTCAAATCAAATGATTTGAGAATTTGATTATAGACTGTATGCAACCATTTCTTAGATGTTAAATACAAAACCTATTTGATAGTAACAAAAACAAAATAGGTTTACTAAGGGCTACATAAAGGTTGCAAGTCCTCTTTTTTTCATTTGATTAGTCATGATCTTTTAAACAAATACAAATACTTAGAAGGTCATTTATTCTATTACTTCAATCTAGAGGTTTACTTATCCTTTAGTTTCAAATCAATAGCCCTTATACTTTTCCAAGTCATGCATTTTTTGTAAGTTACTACCTTCTTTGAAGGAATCGTTTTCATGCTTAGTGTCTATGTTCAAATCTCATTAATTTGAGCATACTACCCTAGGATGTTTTCCGTTTGTTTTATACCATTATTTTTGTATTAACAGATTTTATGTTTTATGTAGTTGCTTCCTGATTGTGCCCCACGGTCTGTAGCATATATGGTTGAGCTACTACGATTACGCCATTGTGCGGGCTGTGAATTTTATCGTGCAGAGAAACGTGGAAAAAATTGGGATGTAGATGGAAATCACATATCTAAGGTACCTTCTCCATGATATCATTTTGGTACACTGGTTTACTCTATAACAGGCTTTAGGCTTGACAACTCACTTGAAATATGAAATAACTCGAATATCTATCTATCTTCTTATCATGAAATATAAAAGTATTTTAATGTCTATCTTACTATCTTTTCTTGAATTTTCTATATAGTGAGATTCTTTGTTAATTCTTCAAGTGTCTAAGTTTTAGAGATGAAGCCTAAAAACATGTTTATCTCTTATTTCCTTTAAAAGAAAAAGAATTTGTCAAAGGATAAAATAATTACATCTAACCAAAGTGGGTAATAAAGAGTCCATGTTGGATCCCTGTGATCCAAAAGTGTTTTGTCAATATATCATGTTAATTTAATGTGAGAACAAACATTGCATTTATAACCGATGGCGTTTTGTTTTAATGTTAATATGCTATTATGTTATGTAGGGGTGGTTAGATTGTTGGGTAGGTTAGTTGGAGGTAGGTACTCAGGTGGTTGCTACATGGGAAACTGGACAAGGCTTATATGGGCCAATTTTTTAATAATGTATTTTCATCCAAGCATGTTTAATAAAGTTACATTATAGCCTGTGTTTATTGTCCATTCTCTGCAACTCTGTGCTCATGAGTTTTTTAACAAGTGGTTTAGAGCCGGTAGAAGAAGATAGGAGAAAGGTGAAATTTTTTTGTTGTTTGCATTTCTGTTGGAAAATGGGGTTTGTTTCAGATTGAGGCACTGATAATCTTTGTTTCAGTTTGTCCTTGTGGTGACTTAGTAGGCTGGGCATGGATTTGTTAGCAAGGATGTTCTTTTTCTGTTTGTTGGGAGGCTGCTTTCAGAAATCATGTTCCTAGGTGTTGGACGAGTAGTTTTGACACCATCAAGGATAGGGGCTAAAATGAATGATGTTCTGTAGTTGCACCTTGCAGCAACAATTTCCAATCCACCATCACACCTGTAAATGTTTTGACAATAAAGACTACCCTAACATGTGCAAGATTCAACACTTCAAAAAATCGAATATAAACAATGTAAGACCAATTGAACACATAGGAATTGTTCAAATCTCATTTTATTGCTCATTTGTTTCAACATAGTATTACAATGATCATGTTTACAGCTCTGCTACACACCTAGCAAGGCAAAATTATATCCACAAATTCTGAGAGAAATCTAGCAGAGTTTCCCCTTGTAAAAACATCTAGACCTGCTAAAGAACACTACAACCAACCTATAACAACAAACACATACTTTGGGCTCTAAAGACTTGCAAAACAAAATTGAATTTGTACATTCTCTTCCTTCAACCTACAAATGCTGAAGAAATCTTGCTCTTGGTTCCCTCAAGAATGAAGCAATTTCACATTCCATTCCTTCAACCTGCAAAACAACTCTATGGAACCCAATTTTCCTTCATCTAAACATGAAATTTATGTTCCATCCTCCAAATGTGATGCCCAAATCAAGAGAGGGTCAAATCATGGTCAAATGTAACTCTTTATCTCCCAAATGTGGCACTTGAATCAAGAATAGTCAAGTGTAACTTCAACAATCAAGAAATAACTCATCCCATAACTTAAAAAAGCCCCTTGGGGTCTCTCCTCCAACATGCTATTCAAAATTCATAACATGCATACTTATGCGAAAATGGAGTGCTCAAATTCCAAGGTAGACTTGGGATAGTCAAAGATGCCCTTCTACAATTAAATTCTTGTCTATGATGTCATAGATGCTCATATAGGTAGTAATGGCTGTAATAAGGAGAGGTGTCATAAAAAGGTAAACCATTTTGAATTTGAAAATCTTGAAATTCAAACATTACCCCCACACCAAGGAATTGGATAAGCACAAACGAACCAAAATTGAACATAAACTATTTTTGGATGATGCAAGAATGTACTATCTCTAAGATGGCTCTTGCATCAACATTTTTGGCTGGCAGTTTAAAAGTGTTTGAGGAAAAGTAAATTTGATGGTTTAACAAATTTGTTAGTGTGTCAATGCCAACAAAGTAGTGCTGCTGGAACACCATAGCAAAGAGGTGCAAGTCAAGATTACAATCTCCAGTACAAAGAACATGGGCATATTGTAATACCCCACTTTTGAAGACTAGATCCATGTTTGTGTCCCGAGGTTTTGTGATAAAATTCTCATTGATTAAGAAAAATAAAAGCACCAATATTGAATTTGAAAAACAATTAGATCCGTCTTTTGATTAATTTATGCTTTCGTGTGGTGATTTGCAATGAATATGGAAAGGAACTTATTTTATCTTCATACTAATGAAAACTCTTAACAAGTAATATATTGTGGTTACTTAACAAGCAAGTGGAACATTCCATTTCATAGCAGAGGGGGTATTAGAATATGAACTCTTTCTATGATTTTGGTTTTGTTATAAGTAGTTTACAAGTCTAATGTTCACTTGGAAGATGGTTGTCTATTTCCATATGAAGTTCACGAGAGCAAATTGGGCCAAAAGAAATCCTTAAAATAACATCATGGCTGCATCTGGATGTCTCTAAGTACTAATGTTTTCATATATGGAAGGGGAAGTTACCAAAGACTTTTGGCATTGCAATATTATGTACATAATTCTAGGTTATGGTAAATAAGTGTAATAATATTATTTTAATCTATTATTACAAATATTTGTTTTCTTGTAGAATCTGAAGAGTCATCTTGGAGATGAACTGGATCGTCATACATTATTAATAAATTGAAATATAACCAATTTTTTGATAATTTAACACAACATAACCAGCAATAGTTGATTGGATTAGCGTTAGCATCAAACTAAAAACTGAACTTGAATTGAAGAACTACTCAACGTCAAGAATGTGCACTCAAGATCCCACTGAGGGCGAGGTGCTAACATATGACGGAGTGTTAAAGATTGAAATTATGAAATGATAGGCGGATAACCAGCCATGAGAAACAGTTCCACACTACCACCAAACAGTGGGGGGAAAAGATTACAATAGAAAACAATTCATCCGCTGCGGCGGGCATCCACAGAAGCTGTGGGGATTCACCACTATGAGTGGGTATAAGATATTACAATCAATTTAACCACACTGGCGGTAAACCATCCAGGGGACTTATGTGAGAAGATACAGAAAGAAATTGCAGCAATTAAAACTGGAACAGTACTACTGTTTACAGTTTGTACAAATGAGAAATAAGCTGCAAATTACATAGGAAATACAATAATCTTCAAACACAAGATTAATAGATGTTTTTCAATGATTGTTTAACTCTCTAACAGCTGATAATGAATCAGAAATCAGAACTTCTACAATCTGATACAAAAACTGTAAACTGGAAATATCAATCTGCAACTATGAGAATCAATGAAATGTTCATAACTCACTCAATTCTCCTCCGAATGACGTGAAATAAGTTGCAAATACTCCCTAGAAGTCTGGCGCCCAAGATGCAATCCAGAAACAGCCACCAAAGTCTCCAGATTATTTGGCACGAATTCCAATGCACCTCTAGATGGTACGGCCTTCACCAAAAATCGATTTTGCAAGTAAAAATTAAATACTTGGAATTAAATTCCAATACTTTGTGGAAAGTGGCGCCTTCAGTCAACAAATGGATGGCCAAAGTACCCAGAACAAAATAAAATTCACTCCAAAAGATATGAACAAAACTCAGCTTCAGCTGTAGCAAAAACCAGGAACTCAAACTGTGAAAATACTCCAAAATTCATTAATCTTTGATGCTCAATCTGCTAGTCTGATGTTGAGAAGCAGCAATGTAGCCAACTAGGTGTTATATTACAAACACGAAATTGGATGAAAGGCTAGGAGGTAGACATCCTCGAAGCAATATGTCAATTGTCATTTCGACAACATAACTTTAGCATAATTTTCATGGATGAAATGCTGGAGCAAAGACCTTCAATAAATAAGAGCTCACAAACTCTTCAAATGCCTGAGAAGCAGACCAAAAGACACAGGAGACCCTTCAATTACCAAAAACCATTCAACTTCTCAAGGTGGCGTCCCAAAAGGCCTCAAATAAAAACACTTTATTCAAATAATATAAA
Source organism: Sequoia sempervirens (assembly GCA_007258455.2). Classification (NCBI taxonomy): domain Eukaryota; kingdom Viridiplantae; phylum Streptophyta; class Pinopsida; order Cupressales; family Cupressaceae; genus Sequoia; species Sequoia sempervirens. The sequence continues at coordinate 11,074 of VDFB02189138.1, read as the reverse complement.
AGTGGCGTCCACTTTCAAGATGAGGAAATATTTGAATAAAGAATAAATAAACTAATGATGAAGGCGTACCCTTCATGGCCCCACATTAAAAACAACTTAAGTTATCTCCTTAGGCCAAGGTGGGGGTCAACAGTGAATTAAAACATAATGCCTTTAATTAAATAATTTTCGCCAAATAAAGCTTTCTGAAGACCAAGCCAAAATATAACAACTGCTCCAACTGCAAGGAACTAAGAATAGACAACTGCAACTGCCACAACTAGCATTTACTAAAAATAGTAAATAACATGAAATGCCACAAAACTCCAAGCCACGAAACCCTAATTTCACCTCATTCCAGTCTACGGGTTCCGAATAGACTGATGAATTGCAATGCTGATCACTGATGAGAAGGGGACATTACATAAATGTAACTTGCATCTTAGTTTAATAATATAATTTTGGGTTTACATTCTCAATTTCATTTTGCAGTTCATTTCCTACCTGACAGGCATGACGGGTTCCTAGGTCAATCCAAATTTTTTCACCCTTAAGTAGGCCTTACAAAATGTATTAAGAATGCTTGTGTTTATGCTTGTCATGGTGAGATTGAGATCATTGATAGAATACTCTGAATGAGGGTAGCATGCAATATCAAGATCAAGGATGTCAAATAAGGAATTGCCATATTATATGCCATTGAAGCTACATCCTCAGGCAGCCTGCTAAGTTGATGGCTGAAGAGAAAAAAAACAAAGATATTGGACCTGACTGTGAAATGCGAAACCTAGACCTATCTGTACTTAACCTTTGAGAAAAAGAGACTTGGAGCTAGGAGGAGTGAATGATAAAGCATTCCACTAGTTTTATCTTACAGCACTTACTTGGAGAAAATGTTTTTTGCTGCTGCTATGCTGTTGTGAGATATTAACATACTGCTCTGTAAACAAGAATGGGTATCCTATACGCCAACCATCAACATGCAAATTTAATGAAAGAAATGAATTTTTGTAAACTTTCCAATTGATTAATTTAAGTTGCAATCTGTAAATGAGAGCAAACACCCTACACAATTAAGAAGACAAAGGATTTGCTCTAGAGAAACCCATATGGGAGAAAACTCCAAAATGTGTTGCAAGTACAGTCCTAAGCCACTTGCTCATATATCCAGCCTGAATCTCAGAGAATTCAGTACCTAAGACCTCTAACACAGCTCTCTTACAAGTCAAATTAGCATACAATCGAAAATTATTCGCTAGGAACCAAGAAATCCTATGGATTTCCACTCAAAATCCATTCACGATTTTTTCAATTCTTTTCAATTGATGTTTAGAATGCACTTACAATGGCAGATGTAGCTTCACAAGCCTGAACAAACTTACAAAGTAGCCAAAAAAAGGAAAAAACAAAGAATCTGGAACACTATGGGATGTTTTCTGATTGCAGAGTGAAACCGCTTCATTCCAGCAGGGGGAAATTTTGAAACTCCCCTAATGGTTTCAAAACTGCTACTTTTCATAAAGTTTACTTTCAAAACCATCACTTTATGGTAGTTTCTGTCCTCCAACTTCCATAAGCCATTACTTTTGCATTCAGAATCGAAACAAGGTGACATTTTTTGGAAATTGCATAATTTTTTGAGATGAATCCAAATATGCAAGAATATTCAGATTTTGGTGCCACCAAAGGCCTTTTTTTGACACTGCAATACAAGCATCCTTTGAGCTGTGATCACTTTGCCATGGAGTCAAACAATACTGGATCCATTCATGGATCACATATAGGTGATATGAAATGTTTTTGGTCTTCTGGTTAAAGTCTAATGGTGATGTCTCAAATATATAGATATCACATTAACTTTTAAGTAACTATTCACTTCTTGATGCCTTTGTAACATGAGTTTCTCTCATCAATCCTGTAACATAAGTTCTGTGTGTTATTTGTATGCAAGGAATCTTACATGATATTGACATTGTGTATTATTCCTCTATCTTCCATATTCAGGTAGTTTTTGTTACTTAAGCCAGGAATATTTTCATTGTAATGGCACCCTTAACAATTGTTTATGTAAGAAATGTTGCAGAGTGAAATTCATATTTTGAACTGCTAAGAAGGTAGCACTGAGTGCCGCATTAATTTTGATCTTCTTATTTGCTATAAGCTCACTCTTTAAAATTATTCTCCATATCTTTACATGGTTATCATCTGCTATTGAATAGTTTAATGTTGTCTTATGTTATAATTCATTTCTAATGGTTTATGAAATTGTGTCATGTCATTTTTTCTGTAGTTTGTTTTTGGCTGTATACAAATTGTAAGTCAGTAACTGCACCGCACCATCCCAACCATTTAGTAATTTGTATCTTTTTAATCAGAATGAATCTAGCCTTAAAACTCTTATGCAATGCATCACTAGGCAATCTAATGTTATTTGAATTTTTTTTTTTATGTCAGTTGGTGCTAATGACATACAGTGATAAATAGTATGTTCAACAAGAGCAATTCAGTTGTTTTTCCATTTTTTAATAATATATTGCCATCCTGATGTGAACCAGAGTTCTCTAGGTCCCCCATATGCTCTTTTGCAAGGAACACTTGAAGCTCAAGGGCTAATCTTTGAAAAAATTCCCAAGGAGACATGTCAGGGTATAAAGAGAGGTTCAGTAGCATGGATTGATGGTGGTCCTGATTTCCTTATCAGTTTTGCAAATCATGACGAGTGGGATGGAAAATATACAGTTTTTGCTTCAGTTCTTCCACAAGATATGGCCATCGTGGAAGAAATTGGTGACTTACCATCCAAATCAGAAATATGGGGTGGAATTAAAGTAGCCGTGTTAGAAAAGCAAATTAGCCTTAGAGTAAAGAGGGCTGCAAATGTTGAGAGCTGATTCTCTTCTTCACAAGAGCCTTAGCAGCCCATCAACAGGAACGTGTAAAATTTATTTGGCTCTGTGGCTTCAAATCATGGAGTCCTCTTAATCCTTAGGGTACGGTTACTATGCCCATTGCCCTAGCATTGGATAGAAACAAACATGAAAATTTGTATGATGAAATGTAAATGCTCTTTGGTCGAGTAGATTTCTTCAAAAGCTTATGAGGGAGTCAAATTGTGATAAAAGTAAGCACATCACCTCTATTTATTCATTGCTTTTATTTCATTATTGTTAAATTGGACAAATGTTAGTATTCATAAAATCTGGAATTGTGTTGATTAAAACTCAAAGAGGAATGATTTTCTTATTGACAACACACGCGGTGTATAACAGAATACACACTGCAGTTTCAAATTCTCGCTAGTACCTTGTTGGTCCCTAGATATATGACTGATATTCCTTTCATATTTAGCATCATCTTAGTGGCAGGTAATAAGATACTCCTTTCTTCTTTAACTGTGTATCCACAGTAATCATTCACTTCAAGTTAAAACAGAAAATTGTCATTAGCAACGAAATAAGCAAATTTGGATAAAAAATAATTTTAAAAAAAATTTGTTTGAAAATTTCCCCTTCTTTTGGGTTACCTTCATTTTAATTGCCAAAAAGTGACCATAATTTATTACTGTAGAGATAATTTCAGTCATACCATATTATTGCAATTATGCAATACTAAATGACAGTTATTTGGCTTTGCAAGAAAGTACCGAATAATTTGATCCATTGCATGTCTTTTTCAAATGGGAAGGAAGATCATTTTGCTGTAACCTGTTTTTTAGTTCGATATTGTTTCTTCACTTCTTAAATAAAGTCAAACAAAATGTCATTTATACTTCAAAGAAATAAAATAACTTTAATTTGATGCATAACAATGCTTGTTCTAGACAGACAAGCAAGGGCGACAAGGCTACAAGCATCGTTCTTTCTGTTTCCATCGACTAAAGGTCATTTGGCTTCTTTGAACAATTCTTGAAGAGTAGTTGAATTGGGCTTTCTTTCCCTTCACTCTTATGACTTAAGTCTACTCCCTTTTCTCGTTCCAAGAGTATCTTTGAGGCTTGGTCTTGCTTGATTTCCTTGATTTATCATGGAAGAAATTTAAGATTCTTCCTTTCATCCTGATTAGTTTTACATGACCTCTTCCAGAGCTTCCTGAGTCTATATTCTTGTAGTCTGGACTTATCTGAATGTTACTTGTACTTATATTCCTTCCCTTAATGCTCTTTCCTCGTTAGAAGCATCTTATTGTTCTTCCTTTTGTCTTATTTGCCTTTCCCCCTTGGTGTTTCTTTCTTGTTAATCTTCCTGTTGTTTCTCTTCTCTGATGTTGGGTTTCCTTATTTACCTCCTATTTTTAATTATGCAGGCATTTGTGAGCTAAATGCTAATAGTTATGATGGATCCAACTTATGAATAGGATACTTTTGTAACCCATATTAGTTTCATGAATATTCAGAGGTATAACCCTAAGTTGAAGTTTGGGTACGGATTTGAGTTTGCTGGTATGGAAATTTCATTCTAGGATTTCAATATTTGGGTATATATATAATAAATAAATTAATAATACAAATATACAACTTTATGAATGCATGCATTAATTAAATTAATTAATATTAAATATTAAAAAAAAATTGTAATGGTGAAATTTGTATACACATGCCAATGCCCATTTAGTCTTGTACTTATTTTGAGAGAACACTTAATAAATTACATATCCATAATTTCCATATACACACATTTCCATACGTTTACTTGTACATTACCCATCTTTGTAGACTCTCCCATATAGACCACATATATTACACTTATCATAATTAGTGTTTCATTCCCTACACAAAGTTTAGTGTTCCATCATCTTGGCTCATTTATGTGTAGGATTGATCCAATGTTTGCAAAATTGACCCCTAAGCATCCAAAATTTGTCGACTCTTGCCTATTCCACTAGACATTGTGAGTTGACTAAACACACACAATTTGGTGCTATGTCTTGGTATCAAAAGGCATTAATTTGCATTCATTTCACAATCATTCATTAATGTGTCAAAGAACAAGAATTTGCATATTCATCGTAGGAGCATTGTTTTTTATCATTAGCACAATTGTAAAGACTCCTTTTCTAGGGGATGATCTATGAGAACTTGTTCCATGGCAATTGACAATCCTTTAAAGATATTCATAAATATTACTAGGCAGAGATAGTAGAGTAGAGGTGGATGAATTTAGCAGTCAAATAATAGTAGCAAAAGCTAGTGAGTTAGATCACATGTGATAAGCGGATCACATATGTGGGAGTGACGTGTGGGTGTGGACTCAACCTAGGTAGAGACACGCCTTGTGCAAAATGTGAGGCAACACATAGGCATAGGTATCATTTTTGGACTACAGATAGTCAAATTCCAAAATCTCCATCAAAGTTATTTATCTTTGGTCATTGAGCTAAGCATCTCTATCCGCTTGGTATCAAATTTCCTAGCTCAGCATTAATTAGTGAATTATACACACCCATAGTTGATTGTTAATTGATCTAGGTTAATTTGTGCTTATGTTTATGCTTCTTATTTGAGTAGCCCAAATTAAGCATAGGGGAAGTGTATTTTACCTTGCACTTTTGAAAAACTGATTTATTCTTTACACAATCTAATCCACCCTTAGAATTTCTCCATATTAGAATTTATTTTCAAATTTGTAATTTTCTATTTTTCGTGTCATTTTGAGATACAAATGTCCTCTCATTTTAGGCACATCATTATTTTTACATTGTCACTTCTTTTTCTTTTTAGGGTTTCGAGCTTTTGTTGTGATAACTCTTTAATGCACCCTACCACCCTTGGCTACACCATTAGGGTTTACATTTTAGATATGATATACCATGAATATTTTGAAAATTTGAATATGAAAAATGGATTCTTGAGCTCTATATTTCTATCTTTTGTTCATGCCATGAGCTACTCATGATTCTAATCTTCCATTGAGAAGTTCTTGTTTTAACCTAAACATGGCTGCCCAATTTATGAAATTGCAATCTATTTTGATGCGTGTGTTGAGAATGACAATGAGGATTATGATCATGATGCTCATGTGGACAACCAAGACTTTGCAAATGAGCTTGCTAGTTTGGCTAATGTGAGAAAATCCAACACAACTAGTTGATATGATTCACATTGTGTTCACCAATAAAACATTTGGAGTAGAGTGTGCGTGTGTCGAATGAGGAGAGGATTCTAATGTCAACACAAACCTTAATGAGACAGTTTACATTCAAAGTTTGAAGCAAGTAAAACTACTCTATTCGTAATACAATCAAATCTTTCAAATAAGTATCATTGTCCTCTATTTCTAGGGATTTATTAAACCGTTTGGCCCTTAGATTTCTATGGGCACAATGGTTGTTAAAATGACTACCTAGAAAATGAGATTTGATGCTTAATATGCAAGCTAAGATGATTTCTATGTGCAAATGTGTGCTGGAAGGATTAGTGGTATGCTTCTAAATGAAACGAGATGATGGAATTGATGATGAATACAATGATAAACAAAGGATGATGTTGATGATAGGTGAACAAGTGGAGATGAGTGAGATGATGTGAAACTATAGTGAACTATCCATGATTATGCATATGATCAAATGCAAACATAAACAAACTAACCTAAAATGTAACTATGAAGCAATTAATTAATCTTAAGATGAGAATGCAAGTAACACATGATATGAAAAACTAAGTATAAGACTCCATGAAAGCTCCAAGCTCCTAAGATAAACCCGCATAGTAATTTTACCTTCAAATTGTGGATGAAAATGACATTATAACACTATTCCACTTGTATCTCAAAATAGCATTATAACATTACTCAAAAGGTGGATGAAAATGGCATTATAAATTATTCCAATTTGTATCTCAAAATAGCATTATAACTTTACTCAAATTGTGGATGATAAATGCTAAGGAAAGAGGGTGTATTTATAGGGTTTCTCAAGCATTTTGTGAGGTGGCACTTATGAACGGTCTAGATTCGAAGGAGAAATAATAGACGGTGGAGATGAAAGGAATTAGGATGTTGTCCCCTTGACCAAGGACAACATGCCATGTGTGTGGAGAGGATCCTTTGACCAATTGGAAACATGCCAAATGTATGGGATTCCCAAGTGTGTGAAACAAGGATCCATGTGCTCCAAATTCATTGGAAGTATGGGGGAATAAGCCATGTGCTTTTTCTCATTGGTGGAAGTGTGTGAGGATAATTCTAATTAATAATTAGGCTTATTTATTTTTATGTGACCTTTATGAGGTGGCACACAAAAAGTTGTAGAAATGTGCTCTAATTCTTAATCAAGATTAAGGAAGGTTAATTAAATAAACACGTTTAGGGTATTTTGTTTATTTAATTATTTAGAAGAATGTGATTTAGGAGAATTAAAAGGAAAGTGAACAATATAAATAAGGTAAGACCTTATTTATATGTAGTTGAAGTATTAATTAAATAGGTTGTATTTAATTAACTGAATGCGATGACCATTTTTAGGTGTATACATTTTGCACCTCTTTGAAGTAATGTGTTTACATGTTGCTTCAAAGAAAATTTTGATTTCAATGCTCAAAAAATATTTCAATGCCCCAAAAAATGCATGATTTTGATGCCCCAGACCATGCCCCAGACTTTTGAATTTCAGGTATCGATGGATATATGCCCCCTCGAGAGATAAATTGGTGAATGTGGGGATGTTAAAATGAAATTTTGGAATGATGTGATGGTGTTGTGATGATTGTGATGATGATCCAACATTGATTTAGTGATATTTTGATGGCGGAGATGATTTATCTCTCGAAAGTTCATTGCAAGCTCTTTCTTTGAATAGTGTTGATTAATTACCCCTCCTTTTTGGTAAAAATGGGAAATAAATCCCACCATAATTCCCTCCATTTTACCCTTAAAAGGTGAAAGTGGTAAAATGGGATTCATTTTTACATTTTGAGTTTGGAGAAGTTGAAGATTGGAGAGCTTAGGGGAAGATGGTGATCCCATACCACAAGCATTGTTTCGAGCGTCTTCACCAACCTGATCAGCCTGCTGCTTCTAGACCTATGGTACACTTTACGAGAAACCTCTTTGTTAGTCATTTTCTTTCCTTTTAGAAGCATTTTGAATGTCATAGATAGATGTTGTAGCTTATTGGATGTCATTTATGCACTTTCGGGTGATGTTTTTGTCATTTTTTATCATTTTTTAGCATGTTTAAGAGTTTTGACGCCTTTGGGGTCCCAAATGGCGCCTCTGGCAAGGTTGAAAATGCTTGTTTTTGGGTGTTTTTAGAGTTTTGGCGCCTTTGGGGTCCCAAATGGTGCCTCTTGCAAGCTTGAAATTCAATTTTTTGGCCTCCAACACTGTTTTGGCACCTTTGGGGTCCCAAGTGGCACCTCTTGTAAGGGTGAAATCCATGTTTTGAGATGCCAAACATTGTTTTGGCAACTTTGGGGTCCCAAATGGCGGCTCTTGTAAGCCTCAAAAACCTTGTTTTTAGTTGCAAACTCTGTTTTGGCGCCTTTGGGGTCCCAAGTGGCGCCTCTTGCTGCCTTGGAAAGTTTTCATCTTTGTTGATTTGAGGTGGTTTAGCTTGTTGTTTGACCTGTTTTGCGGGGTGTGATTGCGAAAATCCTTTGAGGTGATGTTCGCAAGATGTTCTTGAAGCCTAGGAGTCGTCAGTTTATCATGTTTTGGATTGATTTCAGTCAGATTGTGGTATGTACAGTGTTTGATTGATGTTTTGTGTGATGATTTGATCTCATGATAGGCGAGAATCAAATGATAGAACCAATGTTGTATCAACCTCATGATAGGCGAGGAACGATAATAGGATTGATAGCATATCATCCTCATGATAGGCGAGGAATGATGGTAGGATTGATAGCAAATCGTCCTCATGATAGGCGATGAACGATGGGTTGACTAATAGTAGATCCTCCTCATGATAGGCAAGGAACAATGGTAGGAGTGATAACAGATCGTCCTCATGATAGGCGAGGAACGATAGGTTGATTGATAGCAGATCGTCCTCATGATACGCGAGGAATGATTTGATTGATAGCAGATCGTCCTCATGATAGGCGAGGAACGATGGGTTGATTGATAGTTGATCATCCTCATGATAGGCGAGGAACGATGTGTTGATTGATTGAGATGTTGATTGTTTTGATTGATTTGATTTGAATGATTGCACATTAGCTTGATTGACTAATAATATTGATTGAACATGACATTAATTAATTGATTTGTGTTCATGATTAGGGAGATGGAGATGTACTCCAGTGTCGGGAGTGATTCCCGAAGACCTGGAACATGGTCCGTCAGTTGTCCTCAGCCGACTTAGAGATTATCTCTCGTTGTGGGTTGACTTCCTTGTTAGATATTCCACAATATAGAATCACTGTAGAGGTTTACTAACATCAGCAGAGATGGCACAGTTGAACATAACACGCTTCATTTACCAATTGAGAGCCGACCGGACTCCGTAAGATGTCTATCAGAGCCGATTCCCGAAGACCTGGAACATGGTCCGTCAGTTGTCCTCAGCCGACTTAGAGATTATCTCTCGTTGTGGGTTGACTTCCTTGTTAGATATTCCACAATATAGAATCAACATAGGTTTACTGACAACATTGGAAAAGATATGGCATAGTGATCATAACACATTTCATTTACCGACTGGAGAGATGACCGTGACTCTAGAGGATGTCTATCGTATTCTGCGGATCCCAATAATGGGAGAGATAGTAGTGTACGATAAGATAGAGCAGGGCGAGATAGCTACATTATAGAGATTATGTCGAGATGATCATGTTACAGGCCGATGGATCCCTTGGATAGAGATGATTAGCATATATGATCCTTTGTCGTGTGTGCTTTCTGGATTCATTGGTGGATTCCTTTGTCCTGATCGTAGGTCAAAGGGATTTTCAGCAGGTTGGGGTCGTGTGCTATTGCAGATGACACTTGATGGTACTAGGTATGCCTGGGGCTCATGTATGTTAGCCCACTTATATCAAGATTTGCACGAGGTTATTTATTATGGGGTGACGAGCCTGTCATGTGGCGTCACATTACTGCAGACCTGGGCATGGGAGCATATAGTCGTCACTTGGCCCATGGGAGAGAGACATTGACCACCAAGGAGACCCTATGTTTTCAATTATAGTGGTCCACATGTCCAGCATAAGCTGGGTAAGGTTTCCTATTGGAGGCGTGTTCTAGATGATTTGGAGACTGTCACATGGTGGTTGTACTTGGATTGTGAGCAGTGGCCAGAGGATCAGTTGGAGATGCCATATATGTTGTTATCCTGCTATCTGATTGGGTGGACACATGTTATGCTTGAGTGATACCTATATCTACCAGTATGTCGATAGTTTGGACGGGTTCAAGGGATGCCCCTAGGAGTTTCCCATTATGCACGACGACAGTAGGATGTTTTAGAGTGGGGCCCTTATGTATCATATGAGGCAGCTTGTACAGAGTACTATACCTTGACCCCAGGTTTATGGGATTATGTTTCATCTATTACAGATGTTGGGATGACCAACAATTATTCATAGTTCTTCCACACACATACCTTTCCTAGATTTACTCATCTAGAGGAGCCAGTACCACCAATTGATGGAGAGGGAGGAGATGACGAGGGTGGTGATGATGGTGGGGAGGGTGTTTGTAGAGGTGATGAGGGTGGTGCAAAGGGTGGTTGCAGAGGTGATGGTGGTGCAGAGGGTGATGGGGAGAGTGATGGTGGTGCAGTGGGTGGTGGGGAGAGTGATGATGGTGCAGATGACAGTCATCCATTGGATTTTGCAGTTTTCAGGCGTAGGAGGAGCATTACCATAGCTCAGGCGGTGCTTCCCAAGATTCAGATTTGGATACCCTCACATCAGTAGTCGTCATAGATAACGGCTTTGTAGGCAGAGGTTCAGTCATTTCAGAGCAAGATAGCACAGGCTCGAGCACAAATTGTGTCCCTTTAGGATGAGTTAGGGCAGTGTCAGGCACAAATTGATATTTTGACGACTGATATAGGGACAGATAGGTAGTAGATACAATAGTTGTAGGAATAGATGATCATACTTACTTCAGAGAGGGATGCCTTTAGACACCAGACAGAGCAGTCTGAGGCCATT
>VDFB02189135.1:0-15004 GCA_007258455.2 Sequoia sempervirens | reverse complement strand
TTTTTATAATCAATTCAATAACGAACATTATCCACTTGCCATAGAAACTTTGCAAATCAACAAATAATAAGAAAATAGCACCCACAAATAATGCAACAGATGGATTTGAATTTGGTATATTCTATTGATATTCACCAATTAAGAAACATTTACGCACAACAAGATCCACTAGCGTACATAAAACCATTGTCTATTAACATCATCGTTAAACTAAGAAACTTCTGAAATTTAACTATTTGCATAAAACTATAGAAAATGTCTAACTATTTGCATAAAAGCTATAAAAATAATGTATCTAATTTAAGATGCAAATTTGACTTCAATTTTCTGACCTTTACAATGAGGAGAATTTCTAAACTTATAGAAATAATTAAAACACTATCTCCTTTCAAAAATCATGATCCATAAACTAGTGCCCAGATCCACAATTATAGGGGTCACTTCTAGTTGAATTAGAGTCTTTACTTTGTTGAAACTACTGAAGTACTGGAGAAATACACCTCATTCCTACTCTGTCAAAAATGATCTCGATTTGCTACCAAAACTGATTTGGAGTTGCTATCAATAGGATTACCTAAAAGTTTCACTTCTGTTGACCAAATTCCTTTTCAAAAAATAGAATATTCCTTCATTTATTTGGCCACTTTGACCTATTTGAAATACTCTTCAATGTTGTTGAAAATCTACTCCAAATTCTTCTCCTCAGTTCCATTATCCCATTCAACTTTGAACATTGCCCTTTCAAATTCCTTAGTAGTAGCAACATACATATCTTGTAGCCAGCTAACATCCCTAGCAACATCTCGTGCATTAAATTTGATCTCCATCAACTTGTCTAGAAGAGTCCCTTCATCATTATCTCCTTCCTTTATGTACCCTTCCAATTGGTTATTCCACTGATCTTTTATTTCCTAGAGGGAAGCCAATCCAGACCCTAATGAAACCTCCTTATTGGTAATTTCAGCAACAATTCCTTTAAACACATCCACTTGATCAGATATATCCTACTAAGCTTGAAGCAAGATCCTCCTATGTTCCATGAGAATTTATGATTGGAAGATCAATATATTCATAGACTTATCAATAAAACTTAAATCTTGATCCTCTAAAATACCATGTTCAATTATGTCTCCCCTGGGTAGCTTGCTTACAATCCTCAACTTCCACTTATATTCTCCATACTTTTCTTCTTTCCATAACTTTTGATCACATTCCTTTAAAATTTTTATTAGCTCCTATACCTTGGTATAACACTTATGACCTGTATTGAAAAGCTCCTCTATTTTTGTCTTAAGAATACCAACCTAGTTATCCAACATTTGAGCTTTTCTTTTCATCTCAGTCAACTCATCAACTTCTTTCTAGCTTATTAATATAGGTATTTTTGTTGATGTTGGTTGTTTAGAAGTGGATGTGATTAAGTCCTTTAGAAATATTTTCATTTTCCCTACCTGAGCTTTGAGCTCATCCTTGGCTTGCTTGTCATTAATCATTCTTGACTTGGTTGTAGTAGCCATAACATCAATGAGGTTCATTTGTCAAGTCCTCATTTGCTTACCCAAATTGACAGTATTGATTTGATAATCTGATAACTCCCTTGTTGGAGTTATGAATAGACACTGAGAGGGGGGGTGAATCGGTGTCTAAACTTTTTCAACTTCGACCAAGATTTTTAATTCTGATATCCTTTTCTTTCAACAATAGAGTAGGGTAATCACTTTTGAAAGCACAAAGATATGACAACATTAACTCAGTCTATTAGACAACTTATGAAAATATGATTTGAGTGAGATATCTTGCATTTGCCAAAATAGTTATGGCTGACATTGATTAACAATCAAAGCATGATGACAGTGCAAGTGCAACTCATAAGACTGTGCAAATGATGATCAACATTATTGACTCACTTCTTAAACAATTGATTTGAAAGTAGCTTTAAAGACAAGAAGGTATTGAGACAACAAACACCTTTAGCACTTTATAACTATTCTTGAGCAATGAAACAAATGAGAACTTTTAAGCTTCCTTTTGAATTAGACTCTTCAACAATGACTTGTGCAAGATATTTGAACTAAATATTTGCAGATATGAAGGAACTATCATTCAACAATGTTTAGACTAATAAAAATTATCACAATCAAGAAACATTATGACGGCTCGAAAATGCATAGAAGATGCAAAAGGTTGCAAGTGGAAAACCCTCTGGGGTAAGAAAAACCACTCCTATAAAGCGCCTTCTTGCGAGCCCAATCTTCAAACCAGCGATTGCTCTGTATTGCCTTATAGGCTAATTTACGACTCCAACTCAAGGAGCACCAACCCCTCTTTTGAAACACCAAATTCAGCGAGCACCAACCCCTCAAATTGGCAGAACAATAATAATATGGAGGATCTCTATTTTCAGTTAAGCACATGTTTCTTTTGTTTTCTTGTCTCAGAATTACAACCAGCAGCACTTTCAGTATTCACAACACTGTGTTTTATACATCTTTTCCATTGTGTAGTCTTCAAAGAGATTCGAGGTCAAAGGAGAGCTGAAACCTCCTTTCTATTTTTAGGAAAAAGGATGCCAGTAAAATAAATGTCTGCAACAGTAACGCCTATCTAGTAGGCTATCAATAAACTGTCAATCAAAGTTCCTTTTAGAAACTGCAAATGCCTTTCACAAAAACCAGATGCTTCATTAAAACAAAATACTCATTTGAAACTATTTTCAGAATACCCATATGCAAAATCCATCAATTTGTAATGAGTGTAATGTGTCAGTAATGAAACTGGTAGATCTTTCACAAGAATCTAAAACACTCTTGCTAATTTTAGAATATGAAGCTGAATAATGATAATCTGTAGATGATGGTAAAAATCAAGAGTAACGCCTATCCAGAAAACTTTAATTTCTATGCTGAATCAGGAGATTTCAAATAGTAACTGATAGATTTTCATCAAAACCATGACTGCTTCCCAATTCTCAGAGAATATTTTTCCATGTAACCGATCTAAGATTCGATGCCAACCAATGATGTCGGCCTGCAACTATATTTAGAAATTTCCATGTTGGCCACAGTGACAAAGTTTGTTAATAGTTCGCCGAGACATCCAGATAGTCTTTCTGAAGGCAATTAAATCGCCAGTCATTCCCCTTAGTTATCGCTTTCACCATGACCCATCAGAGTTGGGGAGAAATCATAACGAATATCCTATGTTACGCCGAGAGCCATGTAACATTCTTCTGGTCGATGAGACAAAATAGTTCTCTCACCAAAATGTAACCTTCATTCTCATGAGAGTCACTGTGTCAAATTGTTATCGGGGAGATGTTTTGTAGATTTCATTATGTTTCACTGAAATATTTTATCCATTATGAGTCGCTGTGACAAAAACACACTCTCACCGAGAAGTATCCTTCATCCGCCTTCGTTAAGACAATGCATAGTCGGGGAGACACTATATAGATTGCTCTATGTTTCACCGATACTCCCATCCATCTCATATATTGTTGTGACTAGAAAAAATTGGTGAGACATCTTGTAGACAAGTCTTTGTTTTGCCAAGAGCCCCCGTGATCAAACTTGTCACCGTAACATATCGCTCTCGAGGAGACCTCATATAGATAATACTTTGTTATACAGAAAGTCACCCACCATCTTGTGTGTCGCTGAGACAGGTCAGATCCTATGCTAACAAAGTCCTTTTGTGTTCCATTGGCGAGACCGGAGGTCACTTGCCGAGACCTCATGCCAAAAACCCTAACTCTTACTGAGATGTATACCTTTATGTTGTTGGTTAGTATAAGAAATCAAACTCGCCAAGACCTTTCTTCATTGCACATGAGTCATACCAAAAAGTTCCTTTTGTTTTATGCATCACCAAGACATATCAATGTCGGGGAGACCTCTTGGAGAGCACACTATGTCATACCAAAAATACTTATCCACTCTAAGTTGCTGAGACAATACCAACCTCTCACCGAAAGCCCCTCATAAGACTTAGTCGGCAAGACCTGACGGGTTCGCTATGACATTACACCGAAGCTGAGACCTCCTACCGATATGCAATTTTTCCACCGGCGGTCGATAAGACTAAAGTAAGTTCACCAAGATGTCTCAACGAAGAAAAACCTTCTCGCCAAAGAGCACCTCTTTGTTGCCGTTGGGAGACATGATGAGCCTCCTACTTAAGACATCATTATGACGGTGATGACTCCTGCCGATAGGGATCACCCTCTGTCGCCGAAACTATGGAGAAGTCCTGCCGAAAGCTGCCTGTATGTAAAATCCAATCGACATGACATCAGAAACATCTTGCTGATAGGCAACACAGACGTTTATCAGAAAAATGGATCGGGGAGACCCTGGCATTCTCACGCCGATATGTTCTTTCTTGTGTCGGTCGGTGAGACACAAAGTGCTCGATGAAACAACATGCCGAAGACCAAACTCCTGCCGAAATGTGTATCCTTTTCATTTAAAAAGATGAACCTTCAGCTTGAACTGAACCACAAAAAGCCAAGACAATTAAACCATATATACAAAACTGTACCAAGATAGAGCATGAGAAACCAAACTGAACCGACCATCATGAGAACTAATCGCAAAGCATTTTTTCATCAAGGACAAACCATATGATCGGCTAACCGAGTCAAAGATGTTCAGGATCACAATTGAGAACCAACAATTTGCATAATTGATAAGAATACAGTTTATTCTTGTCATATTCATATTTTCTCTTTGTGCTTTCCATTTGGCCTCTAGATCTTGGTAGACTATCTCCATAGCAATTTCTAACATGGTATCAAAGCTAGTGGGGTGTCTTTGGTTAGTCATTTTTTGAGAGATCTTGGTAAATCTTGAATAGTTAAGTATTCTCTTCTCTTGCATCGTATGATGATCTGGATAATAAAAAAAAATGATAGAAATACTAATTTTTGGGGGTTCCTAATTTGGCTATTTATTGTAGGTTCAAATTGAAGCTTCTTGGTGCAAATTTGAGCTCACCATTGAGTTTAAAAGGTTTGAGAATGTTGGTTTTTCCTTTTTCTTCGTCCAAATTGGACATATGAGGCCAAATCTATGAGGGTTTGAAGCTGAAGAGTGGTTGCTAGATCTAGAAGGTAGTTGCATTTTTGGAGCATTATGGGTCAAATTTGACTCTACCATCGCGTCTATAAGGGCCAAAAACCCTAAGATTGATTGCCAAATTGTCCAAATTCAAGAATTTGTCTGCCGAGGCAAAAAAAAATTTCCTAGGGAGCCGTACGGCCCCCCAAGTCGCCATAATTATGCAAGGTACGATTTATATATATATATATAATTTCGTCACGAATCTTTTGAACATTTTTTTAGAAAAATTTCAATCCTATCAAGTAAATATTTTGTAAAGGTTTTTTTATTGTAAAAAAAAAATTAAAAGCAAAAAAGAGTCTACAGACTTTTTAAGTTCGCAAACATACTTTGTAAAAGAGTACCACAAGTACTGTATGCGGCCCCACCATAGTTACTGGTAGGTAGCTGGTTTATATGACCTATCAATTAACATAAAAAAACTAACATTCATTTGAAATCTGCAGGTATTTAAATTTCAGCGCCAAGGTCAAGATTCTAACGATCAAAGATTTCGTTGGACAAAATATTCTTACGTCGATAAAAAGATTCCTTCCAGATTCTAAACACGACCAGCCAAGAGAATATTTTGACAAAGGGGGGATATTCCATTTTGACAGCCCCCTGACCATCAAATTTAAGCCAGTCGATTGCTAACATCAGCTTGCATCAGCACCTTATGAAGATTTTTTGGACCCCCTTCCATTGGAATTTCTAAATTTGCAATCCAACTTTGAAGCCCCATACCTTGCTCATTTTGACTCCTTTTTTTGAGCAATTTTTTTTAGATGGAGCAAAATTTCATGCTCTTCACAATGGTGCAATATATTTTTGGCTTTGGTGCCTTTTTTTCCAAAAAATGTAGATTTTCACAGATGTTGCTACTTTGTCCTCATTTTGGGAACTTCAAGGGCTCATATCTTGCTCCTACGGTAACTTTTTTGGGTACAATGTTTTTTAAAGTGCATAATTTTTCATGTACTTTTCAGTGGTATGATCAGATTGATTTCAAGTTGTACCAAAAATTATACTTGATTTTGTGGCTAAATTTGGCATTTACATGTACCAAAATCAAGACTCCATTGTTTTTGGCAAGTGGCATCTGTAAACGCACTAAGTATAAAGTGCCACAAATCAGATATTGCTTGGGGTGTTTCATGATTGAGTGATTTGGGGGGGTAATCTTGTATTGATTGATTGCATTCTTTTTCTTGGTTTGTGTTCTTGCAATGTCTCAAATTGAACTCCCAACTCCACATAATTAAGCCACATGGAGAAAATTAGTATGGAACTATCTCATGGGAAAGGGTCTAATAGGCTATCTAAAGGAAACCATTTCTCAACCTACTGATGCTAAAGAATTGGCATGATGGGAGATTAATCGTGAGAAAACACTTGGATGCATATGTTCATTAGTCTCGTTTGATTTACAATTTCATGTTAAATCATGTAAAACACCTAAAGAGGCTTGGGAGGCTTTTGAAAAATTGTATGGTAAAACAAATAAGATTAGGGGATATCAAATTGATAATGATTTGATGAATCTTGATCCTAAATGTTTTGACCACATCCAAGATTGCATCTCCAAAGTTAAGCAACTAAGAACACGGTTGAAAGAATGTAGCATTGATAAAGAGGATTTACAATTAATTATGAATGTGTTACCCAAGCTCGGTCCTAAGTATTCAATGTTTGTTTCTAGCTTTCATACCCATCGAATTTCTATGGGAGCATCATACGTTGATCCTAAATTTGATGACTTTGCAAATCTCCTAATCCAAGAGGGAGCTAAGTTAATGAACATGGGTCTAATCAAGTCTTCCAAGCCACAAGCATTGTTGGCTAGTGATTCAAAGGTACAAAAAGAATTAGTGAATATTGATAAGAAGCAAAAAAAGAAAAAGAACAAGCCACATAAAGAATTAGAATTCTCTCCCTCAAAAGGAGAATCATCTAAGAAGGAGAGGCCTACTTGTGCATATTGCAAGAAGGATGGAAATGAAGAACACTATTGTTATAAGAAGGATATTGATGAGTTGAACATCTTCTCAAAAGGAATCACATTGATTTTCTTTCTAGAATGTTTGAATCACCTCCTTCTTATTCAAAATAGTCTAAAAAGGACAAAGGTCAAGATTCTACATCACGATATAAAGGAAATTCTCTTTGTGCTTTTCCAATTCATGGATCAAGGAGATGACTTCTAATTCAGGAGCATCTCATCATATGGCATCTTCGTAGTCTATATTCTCTTCTTTTCAGCCTTATAATATGTCTCCAATATTGATGGGAAATAATACATACATGAGTGTAATTGGGAAGGGGTCTATTAGTTTTGGGGAAAACACTTTCCAAGATGTTTTGTGTGCTCCTCATTTGACGAAAAATATTCTTTCCATATATTAGATTACACATGGTGGAGATGGGAGGACTATGGAGTTCACACCTGATTCAGTCATCATTCGAGACTTGGAGAGTAGAGAGATCATTTCTACTAAGATGGTTGATCATTCATCTCGGTTGTATACCTTTGCAGATTTTGCTTCTAATGGTGACATTGTTCCTTCGACTGCTAATCACACTTCAAGTATGAACCATGATTCAACAAAGAAATTTAGCTTCTTGAACTTGGGAGTACTCATATCAGATCCAATTATTGAGTCATGCATTTCATCTCCTCCATCTCCTGTTGTAGTTGACAATGCTTGTATTGCTACATATATGGCTCCTTGTGATTTAGTGTAGCAGGATATTCATTTTCTTTCAGATTTGGCTACTTGTGATGGATTCTTGATAAGTATTTTAGAATTGTTTATGAGTCTCATATTGCATATTTGGAAGACATCATTGATGAAATTCATCTTCCCTTTGATGGAGAAAATCCTTCTTCAGTTGTTGTGAGGGAACACTTTGAACCTCTTGTTCATTATCTACTTGATCATTCTTTGTAGTTTGACATGACTGTGGATACTTTTGGACAACATTTGGATGAGGCTTCTTTTTCTTTAGAGGGGATATATTTGTCTTTGGATTGTGTTCTACATTCATCTCTACTAGATTTTGAATTATCCTCTTTAGCAGTGTGGCCTAGAACGTCTATTTGGAGTGTGTCATCTTTCGGCATCGACATGGAGACACTTGAGAATGCTTTAGAGACATCATACACCATCTATATTCCTTCATATTCCTTTCAGGAATGGGAAGAAATCTTGCATACATTCTTGGTTTTGTTTCTTCCTAAGGGGAGGAATGTTGTTCGACGAGATTGGATCATCTTCAACATTCAATGTTGAGCTTCTACTATCATTGCAGGAGACTCAACATTGAGGGGGGGCTGCATCATATCTCTTCTACTTCTCTCTTATGGGGGGGTATTTTTCCTCACATGGGGTTTTGGCCTCCTCATTCTTCATTAAGAGCATTTCATGTTTTGTATTTCATCTCTTTTGGGGAGGAGTTTTGTCCCACTAGGTTTTCTCTTGTTCTCAGTTTGTGAGAGATTTATTTGCATATGTATATGGGTACCTAACATGGCCTCATAGTAGGGACGCATCTTTATTTCATTTACATAATAATCTACTTCCTAAGTTGCACTTAAGGGGGTGTTGGTGTAAATAAAGTCTTGTGCCTAGTTAATTCATTACTAGGGGACTTAGGGGACTTATTTGCATGTTAAGTTTACTTAGGTCCTACGAATCTTTCTAGAAGGTGTTATTTGTCATTAGTTGTTATCTTATCTTTTGACTTGTAACACATGTGACCTAGGTAAGTGTGATAAGTTTTCTCATGTCATATGATTAAGACACTTGTCATAATCTTATGTTATTTTATGTCTCACGTTGGCTATATAACCAAGGGGTCTCTCATACATTGTACACACAACATTGAATCATATTTGCATAATTGATAAGAATACAGTTTATTCTTTTCATATTCATATTCTCTCTTTGTGCTTTCCATTTGGCCTCTAGATCTTGGCAGGCTATCTTTATAGCCAATTCTAACAAAAGGCTGAAAGTTTATTTTACAGTTTGCATTTCATTGTTGCACGAAAAGGGAAAATAGATATCCATTAAGAATGATATCTAAGTTAAAAATTTGCACTCCAAACCATTTGTAATCAAAGGTATTTGATTTTTAATGGTTTTTCTTCAAAAAAATTATATTAGTATTATTTTATAAGAATTTTAGTATAAAATAGGTTTTTTCTTTGATCAATTTAAAGTAGCTGAGGGGCTACACAATTGTATTAATCAGAAGGATATAAACATTACAGATAGATAAGAGGCTGTATAAACAAAAATCCCCATCTAGATATAAAAGCTCCATATACACCAAAAAAACTGGAGCATAATACCCAACACCCATATGACCATGTAGCTACACAACCACTAGCATATTATCCTAAGACACATTATCTTGATGCCCTACCGTCTACATTACAAAGAAAAAAAATGCCCAACCTTGGGTAGATTACAACCCCCATTACCAACCTGGTAGACTCCCTAGAGGTTCTCAATTCAAACCTCGACCACTAGAACTGACTGTATAAAATAGGTTTTTTTATATGCATTTTAGTTTGTAAGCAAAAAATTATTAAATTTTAAAATGCTCAACATCAACCAGGTTTTCCAATGGCTGAGAATCCTAATCTTGCTCCAGAAGGAAACCTTTCCCATCCAAATCCTCCTCCACCACCTAATCCTCCATTACAAAACCCACCCTCTATACATGACTTAATCCATGGCAATCTAAAATGAATTGAGAAACATTTTCCAATTATATGATAGGCACCCGAGCTCTTTTTTGCAATGAAAACCACTTTAGAATCAATAATTTCCTATGTTGAAACTCTTACTAACCAACATATTATCTTTTTAGAGTGGCGAGAGGCCAAAAGGCAACAATATGTTAATGTATTATCGTGTGATCAAGTGAGGGAACTTGACATTTCCAAAGCCCAATTAACACAACTATTTATCAATCCTAAAACTAGACAACCCATTGATGTGCGCAAGCCTAAATATTTGATTAAATGGTGAACACATCAATGTATCCTAGATAATTTTTGGGATTGTGGTGGATGGTTTTTGATAAACCACCCAAAAACAATCTTGATGTCCCACAATAGTTGGGTGCTGCCATAATAGTGTGTCCCACTTTTGGGACATCTTGATTTTTGCCTAAAATCATTTATTTTTAGAAAAACTAATGATTTAATCCTTGAGAGGTTTCATCTAAAGGGTTTTAATTAAAGAGGGTTAGATAAGACACCCTTAAATCAGACCCCCTTGGTTAGAACCCCTCTAGTATTAAATCATACCCACAATGGAGTCTCCTTCGCACCTATCAAAGTGTTGAAAAAACACTTTTTCTTTACCTCGAGGGATTAAGTAAAGCCATCTAGAAATTATTTTTTGCAAAATCGTAGCCCTTGAAAAGATCTTTCCAACAAGTATATTTTTTATATGTTTTCATTTTATCATGTATTTAATTTTCAATTTTTACTAAACATAGGTTTTTCAACGAACATCAAGTTCTTTAAAAATTAGAATTTTATCCTTTCAAGAAAAAAAATTATGTTTGACGATATACACGTCACTTTTTGAAAATATTGTTTACTAACTAGTTATTAAAGGTGATTTTGAAAGATTCATGATTTATTTCAGAAATTTTTAAAATATATATATTTAGAATCTACACAAAAATTGCCACAAATCACTAGTTCACATCATCTTCAAATTCTTAATGATTTAGCCACTATAGGTCTCAGAAGGTGAAGATTTGGTTTAAAATGTTGATATAAATGTCCATCTTGGCCAAAAAGTGAGATGTGTAGTATTGTGATTTCAACCATTTTGTTGGAAAACTATATTCTGAATTTGTCATGGGTAAGCATTTCAACTACTTTGATATGTGAAATTTCCAAGGTGTGGGTAGAGGAATGCCTTAAGATAGACCCAGGGTAAATCAAGTAACCCTAGTTATGCCTTTGCTGGGACTGTAAATTTCTGCCTGATTTCACAAATTTTCATCCCCCTAAGTTCCATATGAGTCCTTATCGTAAGCACATCTTCCCTTCCATCATGACATTCTGCTTACATTTTGCATTAATCCATCGGGTCTTCTTTTTTCACATTCTTGTTCCTAATGGCGTGACAGCATTAAGGTCTCCCCGATCCATTCTTCTGGTTGTAAACATCTATGTTTCCTATCGGCAAGATGTTTCCTGTGTCACAGCGATTGAAGTTTATTCACTGGCAGCTATTGGTAGGGCACTTCTTTTGTTTTAGGGACAAAAAAGATTCATATCGGCATAATTCATACCGTCGATATATGGTCATAGCCAATTTGTTGTGTCTTATCGATTAGCTCATATGGCTTTCTTCAGCTAGAGTCGTGGTATTCGGGATAGGGTCTTGGCGATATCCCATTGTCTCACCGACCAGAGGTTGAAGAATTGTCTTATCGGCATAAGTTAAGATCTTTGGTGGAATGTCATAACGATTCCATGGTGTCACAATCGACTTGTGCATGGGCTTTGTGAAGAGTTGAAGTTTGGCGGCAGATGGACATAGCTAAGCAGTATTTGTCTCACTGGGATGGGTTACTAAAGGTTTCTTTGTATCGAATGGCTACGCAGAGGTTTGTGTCATCTTACAACAGGTGTGAGCTCTGCGTTTCGCATGACACAAGCGCAGTCTACCAGATGTCTCGCTGATAGTTGGAAGCTATGGCTTACATACATGGGAAAAATAGGTCATGGGCGTAGAATGGACTTATGTCACGAAGGATCGTGAATGTTTCATATGGATCTTTGGTATAACTCGTAATCTTCTATAACCTCCCCAACATCAGAAATAGCAGCTTATTATGAAATGAAGGGTGCTCTCGATGACAAAGGGTTTTCTATATGATGTTCCCACCGGGACATTGGGCAGAGCTTCATAGGAACATAAAGAGGACAAATGGATACTTCTTGACTTTGGCGTAGCGAACAGATGGTCACAGTGAAAGAAAATAACACAAAGAATAGAGGAACACGTGATGACAACGATCAACATTATAATTTCCTTTGGCATACTGCTGCATTGTCTTAGCGACTGGTTCATTGATGATTAATAAAATTAAAGCGCCGTGGGCTGACATATGAGATTTTCTAAAATGCCGTTGGAAGCCGACATGTGAAACGTTCCCGAACTCTACGGTTGAGGCATTTTTATTTCTAATACTGGTGTATAAATAGGCACTTCTGAATGTAATATGGGGAGAAATTTTAGATTAGAGGTAGTAGGTAGAGATGGATACAGTATAGTAAATTTCTCATTCCAGAGACTATGTTGCATGTTTTCAAATAGCGATTTCAATGAAATTCAGCTGGTGTGGTAGTTTATTTCTGGTGTCAATTGCATGTTGAGTTTATTTAAAAGTATTGCTAAGCTATCTCCAAGTTGATTCTTCTCAAGGCTCTAAACTGAAGCAATGTTTATTTTTAGTTTTATCACAGACATTTTCTATTTCAGGTGATTAATCTATTGTTCTTTGAATAAGAGATTAAATCCTTTTTGGTTGATCACAAGAATCAGTAGAAGATTCATATGAATTATTAAAGTAGAGCTTTAGTAGTCATAATCTTGCATGTTCATACGCTATAAACAGATCAGATGCCGAAGAATTTGATTTTCCTCATTAATAAGCGTCTATTTTGTTTCTTATCTGGACCAGATACCCAAATAAGGCTAATCGGCCCCTCGTGATTTTCATCATTTGGATATATTCAGTTTCTTTACATCTGTTAATTAAGTATTTTAGGATTTAGATTAGAAGGTTGTTATTGCTATCAAGTTGATTTCATTTTTTCACTTCGATCTGCCATTGTGGGCAAAGCAATTCAAAAGGATAATCATAAGTCAAGTCTGCTTCATTCAGAAAGGTACACCTGCCTAGGTCTAGCAGCACCTGAAGAGTAGAAGGTTAAGATCTCTTGACCTTGTCTGTTACCCTAAAGCATATCAAGAGATTGGCAGCCTCTTGAGGCATCTTGCCTACATTTTTGAGAGCTAACATTCCCCTCTGCCTAATTCTCTCCCACCTCCAATACCTTACCCATAGATTGTTGTAGATGTAGCACATCAAAGTATCTTGGTCGTACACGCTTTGACTGGACATTTGATCACATAGAGCTCATAGCTCACACAACCACATGATAGTGATACACTTGGTGCATCAATTGCTATTGGTATAACCTCCTCTTCTCTACATATTTGTGTGCCCCATCATTGCATTATGTGTAAATAGGTATGTTTGGGTCCTCTTGGCTAGCCTATTGAGGCTCCGATGGATACATCCGACTATGAGGTCCATCATATATCAGATGTAGGAGATGAGACAACTTGCATATCCAGGAGAGTCATTAGGTGCAAGAGATGACATAGATGTAATAGTAAGACTTAAAGTATTTTCATAATTTATTTTATCTTAAATTAATATTTCATAAGAGATATTAGTACTAATGTATGTTTATGTGTTAGATTTAATAGTTGTTGATGGAGGATCAAATTTCATAGGTCCAAGAGGGTACAGTTATGACCATTTTATTTGGCCTAGAGAGTAACTATATGGTATACGTTTTTGCACATACATGCTTATATTTTTTTATTATATATGCATATCATTTAAATTGTGACTTAGATGTTAATTTTTCAAATCTATTATGATTAAATACATGTACATAGATTGATAGTCTCAAGTATTCTTGTCTTTTTATGCAGCAACTTGGTACTTTTACATCCATGATGACTGCTTTTGACACATTGGAAGAGGCATCACAACAGGTCTATGTTTTTTTTATATTCTCGATATTATGATTATATGTACATGTGTATTTATAGTCTTACATTCTTGTCATTTTTATATAGGAAACTATCTTAACTAGTTCATCCATCATGAACCCTTCTTGAATAAGAGAACAAGCATCACATGAGGTATATGTTTATTTTATATTGTAGATATATACATTTAGATAGGAGTAGATATATGTTTAGTTTATGATTATTTGTCAACAATTATATATTAATTTGTATCAATTTTATTTTTCCTACTAGAGTCCTCTGTCTAATTCAACAATGTGATAAATCCTCAACCATTTCGTTATGTTAAGACTCTTGATCATCCTAGGGGAAATCATATGCAAAACGTCTTGCCAAAAAAAGAGCAAGACTTGAGGTAATCAAGAATTCCATTTTAGATATATTATAGTTCAATATAGTAATTTTGATGTTAATTTGACAATTCTAAATTATAGTATAGAAGTTTCTATTTAGTAGTCTAACTTGTCAACCATTGACATAATTAATCTAATTTGTGGTTTGAATTGTTATTTGTGCAAAAAAATTTAGAGCAGACAAGTACTTCGATATAAATAACTTAAATAAGATTTCCCTCAAACCTTTGTAAACTAAATTTAAGTTTAACTAAGAATTACTATTTTCTTATATGTAATTATATTTTATTTCCCTAATGATTGAACAAATCTATTTGATCGATTTGGCTAAGGCATACATCCTAGAAAAAAAAATTCAATTACATTTTAAAATATCACAATATTCAAATACATAGAACCATTTCATGATAATAATTCAAGTTTTAACTTTCACATTTAACATAAAGAGAATTACAAAAACTCCATAATACATAAATATGTAAATTAATTAAATTCAAGTGGAAACCAAAAGATGAAATAAACACATGTAATAAAAAAACACACATTACTTGTTTATTCATAACACATGAATCTATAATTGACTTCTATGTGAATCCTAGTTTCATAGATATCACAAGATAGGTTGCACAACTCAACTTGAGTGAAACAAGGAGATACACTGAACATATTTTCCCAAAGTAAA
>VDFB02189134.1:0-15200 GCA_007258455.2 Sequoia sempervirens | reverse complement strand
AAACCAAATTCAATTATTTTAAGGGGGTTTATTGTTTTTATTTGTTAAAATGGGGAATAGGTTATTTATTTTCCATTAAGGGGAAAAATGCCAAGTCAGGTGGTTTTGGTGGTTTTAACCACATAGGCCCAACTTCAAGTATAAAAGGGAGGAGTCTTGAGTGTTTTTCATCATCACTTTTCAAGTGAGTTCATTCTCCTCTTGTTTTCCATTCTCTCGGCCGTGAGAGCCTTTTGTGAGAGAGAATTTCAGTGGGAGTTAGGAGAATATTTATAGTGATGTATTGTGATGTTTTGAGTCTTGTAGTAGATCCTATTAGGCAAAGTTAGTTTTCTTCCTCTTTGTTAGTCATCCCTAGCCTTGAGAGCTTTTGAGAGGGGTGTGAGTGAGAGACTTTTGTATGACTTTGTGGAAAGGCTACAAGATATTGTAAAGTAGTGTTGCAAGAGGCTCCAGTGGAGATTGTACTGTGTTACAGAACATTTCAATAGATTGGTCACTCGATTGAGCTCGACCCGGAGACGTAGTCCACTCGGACGAACTCCGTAATCAAATTGGTGTCTTCTTATCTCTCTCTTGTTTCTATGTTTTGAATTCTCTCTATCCAATGTTCCTGCTACTTCATTGTTGATGTCTTTACACCTTTCTTCATTATCTTAGTAGCGTTTGTCACTTAATCCATACGCTATACGGATCAAAATGTTGATATAAAAGCTATAACATTTGAAATCCAAATCTGAAGAAAACTCATAAATAAATCTTAACAAATCTTCTCAAAGCTGTTGAAAAACAAAGAAATCTGAGAAACCCTTCTACACACTAGCAATCCCTGGATGAAATTACTTTTGAAGACCCTCTAGACCACTTCCTTTGAACCTCTAATCCCTTGGTTGCTCAGGTCTTGGAATCCCTCTTCGCCGTTTATTAACCTTCGAAGAATGCTTGATGCATATTCAAGATTAGATTTGGAAAAATTATGGCACATGTAAGGGAAATCAAATGATATCATTAAACAACATCTCATGCTCCACCAATTTTTGAAATTTTATTTTGCAAAATAAAGGCCCTTTTGATGGAAGACTATGCACTTTTTGAACCCTTCCACAAACAAAGTTTGATCTCCACATAAAATTTTCACATGAACCTGTAGAAAATAATTTCATGAAATATTTTACCATGTTAGGAAACTTAATGATATTCTTGATATTTTCCTCATTGAAACTCATCCATTACAATCTCTCTCTACAATTCAAATAGTGTATTGGATTTCTAGTTGAAAACACATTGTCATTAGGAAACTTGTATATGAGTCTTCTATTGCATTTGATGATGATATGGTTCTAATTTTTTCTGCTATTAGGTCTATTATAATAGCCTTTACATCCAATTCCAAAAACAATACATATTATGAAAATATATCTTTCATTTACTTTTACATCCAATTCCACAAACAATACATCCAAGGCCGGTTCGGTTGCAGGTTTGAGCGATTTGAATCTGGACGCTAGCCCGGGGTTTCTGGATGCTTCTCAATTTGGGAAAAATATGGAGCTAGCTTTTTCGGATTCTTCTAGGGAGAAGGATGGATCGTGTGGAGAAATTTTTGTCCTGAATGGTGCTTCTCGGAGGAATGGGTCTTCAAGCGATGTTTCGGTCAAAGGGGCGCTTTTGAAGGAAAAGTGTGCAGAAGAGACCGTCAAGGTGTCTTGTGGCGGTTGTCCCACTAAGGATTCAGTGATTCTAGGTCATGTTGACTCTGTCGTACTTGGTTTTGAAGGGTGGGTCCCATTTGGGGATCTAGATATGCCTCAGGTTGAGGTGGCCCAGGTGGATGCCAATCAGACAGATGAGATGTCGTTTGTGATGGGCCAGCAATGGTATGATCTTTTTGCTTCTAAGCTTAAGGGTAAGAGTATTGTTCTTTGAGTCGGTGTCTTCTTTAAGCGAGGAATGGATTTTCTCTTTCTCTGTCCCAGATTCCATTGTGGAAAAGAATACTGCTATTATGGATTTCTCTCTAGTGGGAGAAGTTCTTGGTCTTAGACTGAGCATTAAGGAGGTTCAATATTGGGTTCACAAGAAATGGGCTATGAAAGAGGGTGGAAATTCATTCGCGATGGCTAAGGTTTCTTCTCTTTTTCCTTCTCATGTGACGAGGACCTGAGATATGATTTTGCAAAAGGTCCCTAGTCTTTTGGGAGGTTGTCGATGGTGTTGAACCTATGGGAACCATGAATGGACTTATCAAAATGTCTAGCTAATTCTGCGTTAGTTTGGGTCAAACTTCTAAATTTACTGCTTGAATATTGGGACAAGGAAGTTTTTAAGGCAATTTTCAATTCCTTTGGTCGACTTATTTCCATTGACGAAGTTGAGGAGGAGGCTTGTTGCAGCTAAATTTTGTGTCATGATTGACCAGGATGCAGTGTTTCCAGAGTATTTTTGTCCTAAATCTAAGGTGGGTTCTTGGAAACAACACATTGTGTTTGAAAATCTTTCATTTGCCTGTTTCAAGTGAAAAAAATGGGTCATTGGGCTAAGTATTGCCCTGCCTCTAGTGTTCAGCCTAAGACTGTCAAGTAGACTAAGGTCTGGAAGATTAAGGATTTGAAAGGGGCCCAGGGTGATTTGGAGGTTAGTAACGAGGTAGAGGGGAAGACAAATGTTGAGAAATGTATCTCCCCTCTTGTCGAAGCTGGTAAGGATGTGGAGGGTCCAAAAGATTGTTGGAGACCAGCCCTTTCTCCAACTTGTGGCTGATGTCTCTGAGACGGTCCTCTCTCCCAAAAGGCTTGTGACGGAGGTGAAGATTCAGGAGAAAATTGAAAATCAGGAAGTAGACTATGTTTCTGAGACATTTTTTTCCACAAAGAGACCTGTGGGGGAAATGGTGATTCTGGAATCGCCCTCATTGGGCATGGTTCTTGCGAATGATATTAATCTTCTAGGAGTTGCAAACTTTATGAATAATGATGAGGAGGGTTACACCCACATTCGTAATAGGAAGAAGAAATCTTCTTCGTCCCCCCTCAACCCATCAGAGGAGGAGTTGTTACCAGAAGGCAGAAGGTTGATTGTGGGTCTGATTCTAAGGGCCCGGGTAGACCTACCTCATACAAGAATAGGGAGTGGGAGTGCAAGCGGGATATTGCGGAAGGGGTCCAAAAAACCCTCTTTGATATGTGCTCTAAGAGAACTCCCCGCTCTAGAAAATGAAAGTCATCTCTTGGAATATCAAGGGGATGAATAACTTGCATAAGCAGGACCTCCTGAAATTTTTTGTCTGAGATCATAAGCTGGACATATTGTTGATCCAAGAAACTAAGATGCAAATTGATAAGATGGAAGCCTTGAAGATTTTATTTTTTAAAGACTATGGATTCCATGGTGTGAGTTTTGAAGGTTCCTCGGGTGGTGTGGCCACCTTTTGGAATGCTAAGTTGTTGAAGGGCACCCAAGTTGTTGTTGGCTCAAATCACATTGAGACCAAGTTTGTTGGGCTAAGGGATTCCTTTTCTTGGGTTATCTCCAATTTCTATGCTCCTAATCTCAAAAGAAATAGGAAGAAACTTTGGGAGGATCTTGGCAAGATTAGGATGAATTTTATGGAATTACCCTAGTTGGTTATGGGAGATTTCAATACTCTGCTTTATGATGATGAGAAGATGGGAGGCTCTCAAGCAGATCCTGAGAGTAGATTTGATCATAGATCTTTCTTGGATGATAATTCCTTGCTTGATGTTAAGCTATCTGGTGTCAATTTCACTTGGTCTAATAGGTGTGTGGTAGCGGATAATATCCAAGTTAGACTAGACAAGGCTCTGATTACTATGCCCTAGCTTGTGGATTTTTCTTGTTTGTTGTCTTCCATTTCTTGATGTGGGTCAGATCACTTCCCTCTGTCTTTCATTATGGATAAGTTTGGAAGGAAGAAGTGTTTTCCTTTTATATTTGAAGCAATGTGGCTTAGGGATCCTTTCTTTCAGGAGTGCGTTGAAAGATTGTGGCAAGTTAGTGTGGATGCCAGTGCAATGTTTAGAGTTGCTAGGAAGCTTAAATTTGTTAAAAATAATCTCAGGATATGGAACAAAGAGTCTTTTGGCCACATTTTTGAGTTGAAAAGCACTATCCTTAGTAAGTTGGATAATGTTCAGCTTGCTATTCAATCAAAAGGGTTTTTAGAGGCTTTTCAGAAAAAGGAAGATGGGTTGTTGGTTCAACTTCATGATGTTATTTCCAAGGAGGAAGATTTCTGGAGACAGAGATCCAAATCTATTTGGCTTAAACCTAGTGACCAAAATTCTAAATTTTTCCATCTCACTACCCTGAGACATAGGGCGGCTAACAGAATTTCTTTGATCTATTGGAATGGGTCATTTTTGGAAGCCAACGAGGATACTCATGGGGTGGAGGCCAAGTTTTTTCATGACCTCCTAAAGGATGACCTACTTTGGGACCAAAATATTGTGGATGCAAGTCTTGATGTGATTCCCAATCTGATTACGGAGCAACTGAATAAGGATCTAACTACTATTCCATCAGCCTCAGAAGTTAGGGAAGCGGTGTTCTCCTTTGAAGGTAACAAGGCTCTTGGCCCTGATGGTTTTCCCTTTTTATTTTTCCAGTCGTGTTGGGAGATAGTTTCTGAGGATGTGATTAATGCTTCGAAGGATTTCTTCAGCTCTAGATGCCTTCTTAGGGAATTGAATGCCACTTTCTTAGTCTTGATTCCTAAGAAGCTTGATGCTAAGTCCTTTAGTGATTATCGGCCCATTAGCCTATGTAACTCTATTTATAAAAAAAATCCTAGATTGTAGAAATGTCTCCTGATTCTGGTTTCCCATTAGCAAAGTGGCTTTATCTAGGGGCATCAAATCCTAGACTCCATTGTCACGGTTCATGAACTGGCCCATTATATTCATGTTTCTAAAAATTCAGGTTTATTTTTGAAAATGAATATTTTAAAAGCTTAAGATAGGGTTAGTTGGAAATTTCTTCTGAATGTGTTGGCCAGATTTGGCTTTTGTAAGAAATTTCTCCAGCTAGTTGAGCAACTCATCTCTACTCCCTCATTTTTTGTTCTGGTGAATGGTTCTTCATCCCCCTTCTTTAAGAGTTCGTGGGGATTGTGACAGGGTGACCTTATCTCGCCACTTTTATTTATTCTGATGGCTGAGACCTTGGGTTGTAATATCACGAAGGTGCTTCAGGATGGTTTGGTGTGTGGTCTCTCACCTTCTTCAAGGTATAATCTGATTACTCACTAGTAGTTCATTGATGAGACAATGATGATGGGTGAGTCTTTTGTTAAGGAAGATAGGGTGGTTAAGAAGTTGTTGAGTGATTATGAAATGGCGTCAGGCCAAAAGATCAACCTCCCCAAGTGTCAGATTTTCTTCTTCAACACTCTAAAAGGTTTGCAGACTAAGGTGGCCAAAATTTTGGCTTGCAATCGAGGTGATTTTCCTTCCTCTTACTTGGGTCTTCCGTTGTGTGTCTCCAAGATTCTGGACTTGTTTTGGTTGGGCTTGTTGCACAATTTCAGTAGAAATCTTGTGGGTTGGAAAGGTGCACTTATCAGTCAAGCTGGTAAAATCTAGCTCATTGTGGCTACTCTTCAAAACATGCCTTTGTATGTTATGAGTCTCTTCAGAGTGCTTGTTAAGTTTGAAGGTGGAATGGAATAGATAATGAGAATATTTTTGTGATCTGGGGTGGAGTCCAAAGCGAGGATTCCTCTTGTGGCCTGGGATCTGGTTTGCAAACCTAAGAAGTGGGTGGTCTAGGAATTAGAAATCTTAGCTCATTCAATAAGGCCCTCTTGGCTAAGAATATTTGGAGACTCCTGAAGGGGGATACTGGGTGGTCCACTCTGGTGGGTAGGAAGTACTTGTATGGGTTGGATAGGTTGTGGGACTTGCTTTCTTCTGATGTGATTCCATTTGGTTCGTGTTTCTGGAGGAATATTTTGCTTTGCAGAGATATTTTGGCTAAAGGTGTTAAGTGGCTATTGGGGTATGGTAAGAGTATTATCTTTTGGGATGACATTTGGTGTGGGGATTGTCCCTTGATCTCCCTGTCGTGGTTGCCCCTTATTGTTCCTTTGTGCAAACAACTTTTTGGTGTTAAGGTGGCAAACTACTTTGTGGATGGTGGTTGGAAAAACTTTGAGGATTGGGACCCATCTTTGAAGGTTCTTAAGGATTTCCTTGGCAGTGTTCGGATCCCTCTATCTCTAAGGTAGGATAGAGTTGTCTAGGCACCTTTTCCTAGTGGCAAATTTTTGGTGGCCTCTTCATTTTTGAGTTCTATGATGGCTCCTGATTCTTTTCCTTTTTGGGGAAGGCTCTAGAATAAGCTCTTGACTCCAAAGATTAATGTTTTCTACTGGTCAATCATGCAAGGTAAATTTCTTACAATTGATCATCTCTGTAAGAGGGGGTTTTCCATTCCCAATAGGTGTGTTCTTTGTGAAGCTAATGGGGAAAATGCTTTTCATAGCCTCATTGAATGTGATTATTCTTTTTCCCTATGGAGTAGATTCCTCAAGCTATGGGATGTGAGTTGGATTTTCCCAAACTCTTTAGCCAAGTTTTATGAGCAGTGGTTTTGTCCCTCTTACTCTCCTTTATTGAGGGCTCTTTGGGATCTTATGGCCTCACATATTGCGTGGGGTCTCTAGAAAGAAAGAAATAATAGGATTTTTTGGGAAACTAAGATTAAGGTTGATAGCCTTTTTATCAAGGTTCGTAGGGCTATTTTGGAGAACTTTTCTCTCATTAGAGCCGATTCTCAGAAGTGTGATCTGACTATGTGTCTTGTTGGCTAAGACTTAAAGGTTATTTCTAATTGGAGAATCTCATTGATTCCAGCCATAGACCCTAGAGCTAGTACCATTGCAAGAAGGAACACTAGATGGCAACTACCTCTAGAAGGGTGGGTTAAAATTAATTTTGGCGGGGCTACGAAGGGGAATCCTAGGCCTGTAGGATGTGGGGGGTGTTAAGAGATAGTTTTGGCAGACTTCTTGGTGCGGTGGCACTCCCATTGGGTACACAGACTAATCATCACGTGGAAGCAAAAGTTGTGTTCATAAGTGTTAAATATGCCATTGGTAAATGGTATTCAAAAATTTGGGTGGAGGGAGACTCAATGAATGTTATTAATTATTTGTGTGGAGTGCATTCCCCGAGTTGGAATGTGGATCAGTTAATCAAAGATATGGTAATAATGTTACAAACTTGTGATGAGGCCCAGATATCTCATGTTTATCAGGAAGGAAACTCTCTAGCTGATTACTTTGCTGATGTGGCTGTCAGCCTTAGCAAATTTCGCTCGTGGGAGGAGGGATCTATCATTCCTGAGAATGCTAGGAACATATTAAGAATTGATGGTATGGGATAATTCGATATGACATTTATGGTCTTGTAAGGCACTCCATTTGGCATGCTTTGTGGGTGTTTCTTTGCTTTGTGGTGTGTTTCTAATTTTTTTCCGCCAGGGTTGTGTGTTTTCTATTGGGGATTCCATGGGTGGAGATAGGAATCATGTTGAGCCTGATTCATGTGGAGAGATTCGGAGAAGGAAGAAGCTTTGGAACATTCTTAGTCATGGGAACTTCACTCTATTTCTGGAAAGATTACATGGTCATGACTCAGATGCTTCAACTAAATTTTTTTCGGCCTAGCATAGCTATAAGCTTGTGTTGAAGGGTATGGAGGTCAAAGTTAATGAGGAATTTATTGTGTCTGTTATGGGTTTTTCGACTGTGGGAAGGAATTTCTTAAGGATAAAAAGAGTAATGAGGAGGCCATGAACAATTTTTTTAAGGACGATGAGAGGAAAAATCTGGTTAAGTTGGAGAATTGGGGCTATGATAGGACTTCTCTAAAGAAGATTTGGGCCAGGGTTGCAAAATTAATGATGAGGTATGTGACATTGGAGGGGAGATTCAAGGTGCTTCTTGGTCACCACTTCACTCTACTTAACCATTTCAGGCATGGATTGTTCATTTCCTTTCCTTTTTTTTTGCTATCTTCGTTAGATTCTTCTATGTATGATCACCTTAAGAATAGAAGGGCCCCCATTCTTCATGAGGCGCTTATTTTGCTAATTATGGAGCATGTTCAGTCTATTACCCCAACTCCTGCCATCACTAGTAAGGGGGAGGATTT
This sequence comes from Sequoia sempervirens, assembly GCA_007258455.2. NCBI lineage: Eukaryota > Viridiplantae > Streptophyta > Pinopsida > Cupressales > Cupressaceae > Sequoia > Sequoia sempervirens. The sequence continues at coordinate 7,026 of VDFB02189134.1, read as the reverse complement.
TAACGCCTTATCTAGGTCGTCAGAATTGGAGTCCTCCTTGGATGAGGACAAGGAGTGGATTGAGGAAGATGTTGGTATGGCTTCAGGCTCCCAGAAGAGGAAGGTAGCGAGCTCTAAAATTAATAGAGACCTCAAGAAATTGGCTATTTCTGGTAGTGATGACACCGAGGTAGGGTTGGATGGGTCCGCCCCAAGAACTGGGGAAGTGGTTGTTGATAAGGGTGTTGTTGGTGGGGTTATTGAGGTTAGGGCCTAAGAGACTGCTGATGTTGTGGATAAACTAAGAAGTCTTTCGAAGAGATTGGCCAATTTGAGGAAAAAGGGGTCAATTGTTACGGCCAAGGCTCAGGCTAAAGTTGAGGTTAGTATTAACCCTAATTTGTTAATACTGTGATTTTGGAGGACTCTTCGGTGCATGATATTCACAAAGTGTCTCTAGATAAGGAGGTTGGTGAGTGGAATGTGGAGAATGATTGTAAGAAAAATGATAATTCACCTCTAAAAATTGACCCTCTATCGGAGGATTTCTCTTATTTAGATGAGGAGGACACATCAATGTTTAGCCTGCTTGACATGGCTAGGGCAGGTGCCACTAGTACCTTCAAATTGGGTAAGTGGACCCTATAGGAATTTAGCAATATCAACATTAAAATCAGGGGTCTAAAGGCTAACCTATAGAATGTCCAGGAGACCTCGATATTGGATATTCTCATTGACAGATTGGTGGACTTGGAACATACTCATAACTAGTTCAAGGAGCAGTGTGAGGAGAAATTGAAAACCCTCGAAGCTAAGGTCACAGGTCTAAATAATGATATTAGGACTTTATTGCAGGTGAGCCACATCTCGGCCAAAAATAGCGCTGAACCTCTTGAGGTTCTGTTTAAGAAAATCAGCCAGCTTAGGGAGGAGCAAGTGTTCTTCTCTAAGCTCATGGAGAAAGATCAAGCAGCTAAGGGTAAGGGAAAAAAATCCCTAAAGGATATTGAAGACAAGGCGCTGGTTGGGAGAGGGTCAGTGGAGTGGAAGAAGGATTTTGATGAGGAAAAAATGGAACTACTGGAAATGGTTGAAAAACATAAGTCCCTACAGCTCAAGATGGCCAAGACTCTAGGTGGCCTTCAATGGTTCTTGGTTCTTTGTTTCTTTTTGTTGTTTTTGTCTCTGGTCTTTGTTTGTTAGTTTTTTTTTTGTTGTTGGGAGTCGCTGGTTGGTTGTGGCCTATCTTTTGTCTGGCTCCCTCGTTTGTCAATTTTTTGTTGGCTGGGTAGCTGTTGGTGGTTGACTGTGTTTTTCTCTTAGCAGCATTTTGTGGCTCTTTTGTAAAGGGTTTCGAGTCCATTTAAAACCTATTTTTCCTATTAATCAAAACATTAGACCCATACATTACTTCAACATGTGAGAAGAAATTTTAAATCTCATGGATTGGTATATTGAATCCAAATTAAATTGGTGGACAGAAACATTATTTCCATGGCACTCTAAGTACCATAAAGAATAACAACTTATTCTTCTTTAGGATGATGTATTCACTAGAATCATACATTGGAATATGCTTGAATTCCTTCACAAATCCATATAAAATGTTAGTGGCATATGCATCATCAACAAAATATTTCATGATTTAAATAATCTGATTTCTATGGAAGATAAAAAAATTCCAAGAAGAAATCATTCTAAACAAGTCATCTACCAACATCTCTTGTATTTCCCTTTTTTGTAGCTCATCATACCCATCAAACAAAAATAAGAAGTTTTTCCATCCATTGTACTAAATCAAATGACTATAATAAACTAATTTGTGTTTGAATATTCTCAAAGGAAGACTGATTTTCATCTTCATATCATACCTTACAAGGTTCCCCTTTGAAACTTTGAATTTCATGTTGTCAATCTCCTCAAATTTCCATCTTTGCATTGAAAACCAAATATTTCTCTTTCCTGAATATCCACACTCTAGATAGAAAAATCACATGAAAGATATGGAGTATTAAGTACATGACATGAGATTATTACCTTAGCAATGCCCTTCCATTCTTCTTGTGTTTCCATCTCTTGTATGCCTTGGATGCTTATGACATAAGAAAAGTAGGTGGAGTCTATTCTTTGTAGTTCATGGAGTTGATATCCACTTGTAACTACTTCCAAATGCTCCATAATATCTACCCAATTCTTAAAACATAGAACTATTTTAACAAAGATCAATTCAACACGTAATACCTGTTTGATATTCAATTGGAAATTCAATCTGAGGCAAAAACTTGAACTTTGTGTGCTCCTTGCAAATTAATATCAACATGTACAACTTGATACTAACTCAAAATATGAAGCAATATTGATGTGTTCACAATCAATCACATGTTGAATTCTCCTCCCCATAGATGATCCTAGAAGCACATATATGAAAACTCCCCTTTTCTGATTTGGAAGAAGAGGAATGATAGACTATACCTCACTTGAGAATAAAAAAGCTTGCATATTCTTCAGCACCAAACAACTTGCTCCCCAATTACCTTCCCCTAAAACACCATACACTTCTACAAAAGGATGTGGTAAATCAAAAATCTAAAAATCAAAGAAAGAATTGATTACCTCCATATTTTTTTCAAATTCCTCAAGTGTTGCATTCCTTTGCAAGTCAAGATTTTGGATGTTATGAGTTAAGTATGAAAAGTATATCACCCAAAGTTCATTCAACCACATCATCATAGCAGCTCCGAGACTCATAAAATAGAAGTCTTCAAAAATGATACCTGGATCCCATGAATGTTTTAAAATATTTGGATATTGACCCTTAACCATGTGGTTAGTATGCATTAAATCCCCCATTTGATTACAAATTCTACTCCGAAGATCAATCAATGGATCACCATGTGCATAATTCAGAAAATGTTCCTTTATCTTGAACTCTCCATTTTGAAAAAGTGAATCCATTTCTCTATGTTCTATAATTACATTTTGCTGCCACATACAAACATTAGAAATCAAAATATCTTTAACAAACAAAGGTTCCCTTTCTTCACCTTGCATGGAAGATTTATTCCAATTTTGCACAATGGTATCCTTCTTTTCATCATCTACAATGTTAATGGGTGTTTCTTTATCATCATTAGAATCCATTGGAACAAATTCCTTAATTCTTGAGGCTTAAAATTCAACATATAATGATGAGTTTGAATCAAATAATAAATAAATCAATTAGAATGTCTTTACCTTCAACCTCATATTTTCACTCTTCTTCCTTATCTTGAATTTGCAATGATGTATCCATCACCCTTTCTAGTTCCACCATCTCATTCTTACATGCTTCTCCTTTTACCTCTGATTTTCTTCTTCTTTGATCTTCTCTTGTTATTCCTCCTCTCTAGCCCATATATGAAGAATTCATAAAATGATTCTTTAGTTCTGAAATCTTCAGAAAAACTCTAGAACTCCTCAAAGAATCTAACAATTTCTTCATCTTGGGGCATAGTTTTTCCCATCCATTCTAAATATTCTTGAAATGTTGTAAATTCCTTAATACTTTGGTATTCTACATACCAATAATAATTTTTTCTTGCATTTTCATTCTATATCATTCTCTTAACATTGATTTGAAGAAACCCATGATTCACATCAACAACTCAATACCCTACAGGCTGGCAAGATCTTGGCTCTGATACCACTATAATGTCCCAGATTAAATTTATTTGATAATTTGATAAAATTGCAGCAATGGACATCATGAGAAATTAATTAATTAATCCAAACCCTCTAAAATCATCTTATCCAAATTAAACTAAAATTCATTAGAAGTTTCAATAATAAACCTCACAAATCATTCACTTGATTCCACAAATTTCACCCAAACTTCAAGATTAAATTTATAGACTTCAGGTGAAATTAAATGGAAGGAAAATAAATAATATTTGTGCCAAACCCATTGCCTCAAAGCTGATATAATTAACCAAAAATTTCTACTACAATGAAACCCCAAACAGTGAGCAAAAATGAAGTTTGGAATGTATTGCAAGCTCACAAACTTCTGGATAAATTCACCAAAATTTAAGCCAACTTATTTATTGATAAAATAATGAGTTTACACAAAAAAATTAGTAGAACCATGACATAAAGTCTAGAAATTAACTCCTACAACTTATATTCCAAGAAAACCCAAAATACTCCCCAAACAGGGTGCTAACAGGCACTGTAGAACTACATTGTCAGAAAATAAACCTCAAGAATAATTTATTGATGAAAAAATATCAAGGAAAATTATTAAATAATAGAAAAAACACAGCCTCAAGGGTTCCAAAATACTTCTGTGATTATTATCCAAATTTGAATCCAAAATATGTTCTAGTAGGCACTGTCGAATAACACTATCTTCAATGAAAACTAACCCAACACACAAAATATTTACCAAATGATAAAATATTAGTTTGAAATATAAAATAATAGCCATTTGTATAGTAATAATGCTATTATAAAAAGTTACAACTAAAATCCAAAATCTGAAGCAAAGCTCATAAATAATCCTGACAGTCTTCTTAAAACTCTTTGATCTCATTAGCAGTACTTGGGCCATTAGCTGAAGCAACATATTGGTTTTGAATAGAATTTTCAATCTCATATCCATAGTATGCCAAATATCCTTCCATATTTTTCTTCGAGAATTCATATTTAGTGCCATTGAACCTAGGACACTCAATAGTTATCGTGTTCATCATCTTGGACCTTCCTTAAGCAATTAAGCTCTCCTCCAAGGAACCTTAATCTGATACCAATTATTGAACAAGACAACTGTGAGGGTGGTGAATTATTTGTAGAAAATTTAACCTTTAAAACTCCCAACAGTAGTTAGATCTACAAGCATTCACAAAACTTTTACTCTACTAATGTGTTTAATTGTTAAATGTAGAAATAGAAACTGAAAGTAGTAAAACCATTCACACAAGAACACTAGATTTACATGGAAAACCAAATGAGTGAAAAACAACGGTGAGGATTAGCTCACAATATAAAAAATTTCAAAACCAAATACAAAGGCTCACTGCCAGAAGAGGACACACTATCCAATGAGGGATCACTACCCGGGCTCAATGCCATACAATTTACAAAAAGGATATAAGAGAGTTGTTACAAAGAGAAAACTATCTCAATGCAACAGAGATTCCACCAAAATTCACTCACACTTTTGTAGACATTCTTGAATGATAGAGTGCACCTTCATCTCATGCATTCAAGAACTCAACACTTTGAATTTCGCACTGATCTACTCAAACTCGCATCACACACATATCTCGCATCTATCTATATATCTTACAAACATCTCATCTTATACTTAAATATCATCTTCAACCTTGAAACCCTTCCAAGGTCATCCATACACAATTTTTATTTTCAAATTCAAATTAGGTTAGCACCAAAGCATTCCCGTGGTGGGAGAGAATTAGGGTGACCCAAACACATTCTTAATGAGGACCTAAATGAGTCCCAACACACCTCAACACACTTTCATGAACTTCGCAAGTAGTGTTTAACACAAGGTCGTCCAACACCTGTGTAAACACATATAACAATTAAGTACAAGCATCCTTAACTTAGTCCAATCTTTCTAGACAACAAAATTTACTTGAACACAATCTAGAGTAGGTAATGAACACATGTAAATTCATCCAGAAGCCTCACAAAAACCTTCCCCTGAAGAGTATGAATATTTTATACATTTGAATAACCCTATCAACCACTATAATACACTGTTACTCTAAACCGGACAAGTAGTAACAAAAATCTCAATTCCTCTTGTAGACACCTAAAATGACCTAGGCCTGCACAAGCTTCATTTTACCACTTTTCGTCCTAGCATGATTATGACACTTTAATTATGTTCCTAACCCATCTTCAACTATTAATTAAATAATTCACAATTATTTAATTAATTCAGGGTCTTCTATTCTTCCTGATTATTAAATAAATAAATCATATTTATTTAATGTGTCACTAATTATCTAAAGTCAACTCATAATTAAATAAAGTTCTCATTTTATTTAATTAATCTTTGTCATTAATGTCCTCCTAATTATCAAATAAATATATTTTAATATATTTATTCAATATGTCACTAATCCCTAAATCCTCTCTGTTAATTAAATAGATTTGCTAATTTATTTAATTAATTAACCACTTCTTCTAAATTAAATAATTATTTTTAATTATTTAATTGTTGTATGTGACACTTCTTTATTTTTAAATAAAACAATTTATTTAAAAATGTCTCACATAGTTAACTGATTCTTCTTTTAGTAATTAATTTCAAAAATCAATTCCTCCTTATCTCACAAAATCCAAATTTTGAATTAATTTAATTCAAAATGGAAATATTCTTCTACAAATCAAGTAATTTCTAAAATTACTGATTTTCTAAAATCCCATCTTCTTGTCTTTTGATTTTTGCTAATTCCATCTCACTATCACATTTATCTTTGATTTAATTAAATCTTATTCACACATTTGGGCATTTTTCCCTAACCCTAATTGAGAGTTGCCATTTCGAATCTTAACCATTGATTCTAGGGCATTTTCTCAATCTCTCATCTCATTCGTCCATTCGAAATGGCATTTTCTATAAAATGCAATTTTCCTCTCATTTTTCAAAGACACACAGAGATATTACACACAGGCACATGATATACTTATGCATTGACATACTTAGATTTATTCATAGCAATTGTAGCACTTATTTGTCTTTATTTTATTAAGTCTTAGCATTGTTTAGGCATAGGCATTGTCAATCATAGTCATAGGCATAGACATTTGTGCAAATCCTTCAAAGCTTGGTGTAGGACTTAGACTTGCATTAACAGATTGCTCGCACGTCAAATCTGAGGGCAACACATCAGCCAACAAGCTAGAAGGTGTTACAAAAATGAATCATGGAGGTCTCGACGATTGACAGGTATAATTGTTCTTTGTTTTAACTTCCATTGTATTTTGTAATCACTTTGGGTTTTATTGTCTTCATTGATTTGCTAACCTTGAAACCCT
>VDFB02189131.1:0-16983 GCA_007258455.2 Sequoia sempervirens | reverse complement strand
TGGAACAGCAACCCTTTCCCAATTTTGTGGATAAATGAGCTTGTTCCAATCAATTTTAGTGAAGAAGATTGATGGAACCATTGATAGATGTGTATGAAAACGCGATTTTAACCTAAATGAACATGTTACAAGCTAATTTAACATGATTTTATGCTAAAATGATCTAGATATGTGAGTGCAAAGCTAATCTAGATGGATTTTAAACTAAAAGATTCAAACCCTTATTAACAAGTAAGCTAAATGGATGCATTATGTGATCATGGAAGCCATTAATGGAAGCTAAGCTAATATGCAAGTAATTAAACTAAAAAGATGCTAAGTATGTGTTAAATATGAGTTTGATTGTGAGTGATTTTAATAGCATAAGTTTGATGTTAAAAGATGGATCCATTTGTCTCCAAATAGTGACCTATTTATAGGAGAGCAAAGCAGAAATGAAAGGTTGAGATCAAAAAGGTTAATCAATGGTCAAGGATATAAGAAGTTGGAGACATGTAACATGTATTCTCATCAACGGATAAGAATCATGATGAGATTTAATCAAGGGTTCACCTTTGTCCAAACAAACACGCTTTTAACTTGCTTAAGAGGTCACAAGTTAACTTGCACAAGAGGTCACAAATTAACTTGCTCAAAAAGTTAAGTTTGTTAAAAGGAATATTTCCCTTTTTCAAATGAGTGGGGAAAGAGAATATTCTTTGGAATATTCTCATGGGTGAAAAGGATAATTTAGCAAATTAAAACAAAGCTTAATTATTCAAAAGGGGAAGGAATATTTCATGGGAATATTCCTTTTGTAGGAATGTGCAAAGGAGAAATATTCCCTTGCAAGTGGTGGGAATTAGATTTAATTAAGTAATTGATAATTAAATAAAGGTTTAATTATGCAAATAGGGGAATTAGATGATATTCATTAAATAAAGTGATTTAATGAAAAGGGGGAAAGGTGGAATGATATTTAATTAAATAACTTAGGGTTATTTAATTAAATAAGGAGAATTAGGATTTAAATTAAATAGCTTGACATAATTAATTTAATGAGACGAATTGTTAGCATGAAAGGGGATTAATTAACCTAATTAGGTCAATTAGGTTAATAGATGAAAATTATACAACTAATTAAATAGCTAGGCCAATTTAATCAATTAAGCGAAAAGAGGATGGGTTTTACGAGGAAATGATGTTAGTATACTTGATTCAAGTGCATGATATCATTCAGGACATATTTCAGTGTCTACATTTTTCCCCTCTTTGAAGCGAAGTACTTGCTACTTTGGTTCAAAGACTGACACTCCTTCGGATTAAAAACTATCGCTTAAATCAAACAATAAAATTATTTTGATGCCCAAACCACTGCCCAAGAGGAATAAGCTTGGCTCTCCTCTATGAATTATTCAGGAAAAAATTGAATTTTGGTTGATTTGGCTGCAAAATGTTGCTCGAAATATCCAAAAGGCTATGGATAAAACATTAAAATGCAAAAATAATGCAAAACAAGCTTCATTTTAAAGATTGGTGTGAAAACCGCCAATTGTACAACAATAAAAACCCAATTCCGGTCATTACAAAGGCAGGCGGTCGCCAATAATTCATTTTGCATTCACCTTTAGAGAATTCCTTTGCAATTTGAGCTTCTAACCCTAATTTGGGGCCAGAAAATGCTCCCATGACACATTTTTATTCCGTACGCGAGTACCAAAGGCCTGCCGAGGACCACCCAGATGCAACAAACTTGACTGTTCGACTTTGAGCATTACGTGCTTTGAAATTTAATTTATGCTGGCCAATGCAGCTGCTATTATTATTTTAGAATTCCCAATGCATTTATATGCATTTTATGTGAATAGCAACGCAGTTCACAATTTAAAATTAGGGTTTCATATTTCAAATTGTGATGCATATGTAAATAGTAACACACATCACGATTTGGAATTTAGGATTAGGGTTTGTCAAGTTCAAATAGTGATGCATGTGTGATTAGCGACACAGTTCACATTTTGCAATCCAGCGTCATTGTTTGAAATTTGATTTATAGTGATGCTATTGTAAATAGTGACGCTTTTGTCATTTTAGGGGATAAAAACTCTAGACTTTGCCAATTTTTTGTGAATTTTGATGTCATGCAATTCGTGGGTGCGGGAGGTTATCTCGCCTTTGATGTCTCGCGAGCACCGACCAACAGTTTTATCCAAACTTGGTGATTTTCTGAGCTACGATAGGATCACTTGGGGGAGATTGGTTTGTGGTACATCGTCTATTCTCATCGTGTGGACCCATTTGGCAATGATGACAGGGATGTCCGAGTGATGGCATAGCAAGACCTTGTCATTCCACCTACCTATCAACAAGGCAATAGTGATGCTAGAGGATTTATGGTGGATTTTTTGATTATCTATATATGGTGAGTGTGTTATCTATGACATTGATGCCATCTATGACGCCTGCCACGAGGTGCTTGACCAGGAGTCCATTGTCCTAGTCAACTTCCAGATTGACCTTGAGATGTACAAAGGTCAGGCATCAACCTTCAGATTGATCATTGTGGCAATGATCTTAGGTTTGGTAGCCCCAGATCGGCAGAGCAGGGGATTCAATCTAGGATGGTGGTTGGAATGGTATAGGATGTTGTTCAAGAGGACTCAGTTTGCATTAGGGCCAATGATGTTGGCCTCCCTTTACCATGATATGCATGACTTTGTATACTATGATGGGAGGGTGATTGGTATAGGAGTCACTCTTCTACACATTTGGGCTTGGGATCACATTTATGTGCTCTGATTGTTCATATGGTAGATGTGGAGCCGGATGATATAGTTATTTTGAGACACAGAGGTGACATCACATTGTAGCACATAGTTTAGCTCGACATTCCTTACTAGCATTGACATTCCTTATATGATGGTATTCCGATAGGGTTGCCAGATAGTTTGGCGAGAGGCAAGATAGGCCTGATGATTAGTACACTGCTATATATTCCAAGTCAGCACAAGAGACAGCATGGGGACACACAATTCCAAGCCATGAGGTTGTAGAGGGCTTCAGACAATTGGTTGCTAGGCCATAGGCCTATGATCAGGGACAAGAGAATGCACAAACTATTCCTACATATGATGCATCCTTCATACCTCCTCCTCGACTTACAAATCCAACAAGTATACCTCCACGAGGGAGGCTGAGAGGGAGAGGTGTAGGAAAACGTCGAGGACAGCCAAATGATGGGTAGGCTAGAGGACAAGGCAGAGGTCCATATGGTAGGGGCAAAGGATAGGATGGCCAAGATGGCCAACATCAAGATGGACAAGTCCCAGATGCACCACCATTGCAGCCACTAATACAGCAATAGCCACCATCAGGGCCAGATCCCCATGATGTTCAGATTCAATAGCTTTAATAGCAACTACATGTGGTTATGGGTGAGAGAGATCAGGCACGATAGTAGATATTGGTCATCACTACTAAGAGAGACTAGGCTAGGCAGTAGGTATAGGAAGTGACAACAAAGTGAAACTAGGAGTGTCAGCTCTGATAGGCCTCCAATATGGAGTTGGCTCAAGAGGTGGGGCAGCACCAACAATTAGAGGCTATTATAGCTATAACTCAGGGATGGACAGTTTCTGCTCATTTGTATAGAGAGGCCATGACTGAGGCTATCTATTATCGCATGCATTACCACAAGGATGTTCGTACGGTGATTAGGCAACTAGATTACCCACAGAGGAGTGGAGCACGTCCTCGAGCTAAGGATCATCCAGAGAGGCAGCCTAGTGAGGGGAGTAGCCATCAGGTCTAGTCCACTTGTATAGAAACTTTTTTTATTATTGTCTGATTCTTATACAAATATGCATTCATGGACTTTTTTTTTATATCCTCATGGATATTGTACTTTTGATTGATATACATATACTGACTCAAATAATGTATTATGATAGTCACCATTTTTTGATATATATACAAGATGATATGGAGTCGATATGTGATGTGTTCTTTATTTCATTCTTTATGAATGTATGGATGCATTTTGATATGATGTATTATGATCATGTATGGATGCAATGTAGTGAATGGATGTGTTTCCTTTTTATTATCTTTTCATGACATGTTATGGGATGGATGATATGATATGCAGATGTTATGCTTATGCAAAATGATATGGATGCATTTGTTTTTGTGTGTTTTCTATTCCATTTATGAGATGATGATGTATGCATATGGATGTATGTATGGATAATGTAGATGTTCATGTTTATGATATGATAATGTGATATACGTTTATGATATGTGTGCAACGATTTAAGATGCTTAGAATAACAAATCTATATTATTCATCACAACTTAAATGATAATGATGTGATAATGAAATATTTTATGCTATGATGATGCAAAATGTATGCATGTTGACATGATACGTAGGATGGATGAATTGATGATGTTTTTATGGATCTCCATGATAGCCTGTAAGCAGTAATTAAAGAAGATATAATACAACAGAGAGAATGATTTTGGACCATCAATTTTGGATGATTGATTCAAAGATTCCACAACAAGTCTATGACCATATCTTTCAAGATTTCTTGAGACATAGAGATGGTGATGAGAGGAAACTGATGATGATGATTCTCATAGCATCTTGGCCAATATCATTGTACTCCTATGTCATATGGCCACATAGATAAGGCTGATGTATCATCATACAATGTAACCCAGATGGTGTGCTGCATCTATAGGGGGTAATGGACTTTGACTCAGCAACAACAAATAGATACTTTGTTCACACCTTAATATAAGGCCGGTGTTCCTTGTTGGAAGCTAGAATCTTAGAATATGTTCATTCACAAAGCCATATGCAATAGCCAATGTCGTATTCACAAAAGAACTCCCACACACAACTGTTAAAGTATGCCAAGATTTCCACAAGAATAACCACAGGCATGCAAGAAAACAAAAGATATAATGATTCAATGCCCCATTCCTTTCTCTGGGCTAATTTTGATAGCAAACCGTCCAAAGGTCCTAGACAATACTAGCACAAACCATAAGAAAGATCAAAGACAAAACACCAAGCATATCTATACTTTCTTTTAAGTACCAGAATCATAGCTAATGTATGACTTTGATACCATTCATCATAGGAAGGATACATCCAGACATGTTGATGATGGCTCTGATTGATAAAAAGACAGGGCAATAATCCATTATCACAAAACTCACCCACTTAATACCTAGAGGATCTAATTTGATTTTGAATACCTAGGTTCTCATTTTACAAATTTGGTGATAATTTCTTTCATTTGTTTTCCAAAGTTGTTAGAAGGTGATGGTCACCATTATATGGGCGAAGATGATTTCTATTGCAAGTGAAAGAAAAATGAGATGGATGGTTTTAGATTTTATTGAATATTTCAATGTTTTTGGTATTTTGAAAATGTTTTGAGGTTTTTTTTTATCTTTTGAAAGTTTATGTGAATGTTTAGGATTTTTTATTTATTTGAGGCTATTTAGGGTTTTTTTATTTTCTAATATTTTGTGTTTTTTGAATTTTCAAATGTTTAGGGGTTTTTCGATATTTGAATGTTTTATGCTGCTTTCAATATCGAATGTTTGTGTTTTTCTAACATTTGAATGCTTGTGGCTTTCCAAATTTTGACCCGGCATCCTGAAATTTCGAGTGGGTTGATAAAATAGCCCCTGGCTCACGCTATACTGCCAATGGCTTCCCTGCAGTTCACCCACTTTGGACTCACCAATGCATGAGATGAACAATTGATGGAATGTCACTTATTATGCATGGACCCTAAAGGACTAACTAGGGTGGTGTCCTTCAGCACATCAATGATGGCATCATTTCAAATCCTCAAAGAGACTCCAGCTTGGATCAGGGTATTGCTTTTGGGGATTTTTTTTTTTATGTTTGATCTTTATCACATTTGATGTGTTTGGGATTTTTTTGATTAATTGTGGACTCAATAACTCCTGAGATATACAAGAACTATCCATCTAGAAAGCATTTCTCCCATCATGACACAATAGACTACCTCGATATAGGTAGGAAAATTTGACCTTAAGAATGGGCCAAGTAGTACTAAGGGGATACGATACTTCAAAACATCAAGCTATAATAAGGATGAGGATGGGTGATGGAATAAATAGGATGGATGATGCAATGGATGGATAGGATGCGAAGAATGATAGGATAAAGATCCCAGGCAGATGGACATGCTTTATTTACACAAGGCACCCGTTTGCTAGGTTTTCACCAAGGTACTTTCCCAAAGCGCCACCGAAGTGGTTTTCAGTAGAGGATGATTTTTTTTCATTACTTTTTTTTTCAATCCTTTTTTCTCATTTCTTTTTGTATTTTGATTTATTTTATTTTTTTCAGATTTATACCCTTCAAGACTAGGCATAAAACTCTTTAAGATGCAAGTTGTTGGTTGGCTCCTGCAAGGGCACCTTCAAGCATTGATAATTGATACACTCCTGATCCATAGCTTGCTATGATGACAAAGGGACCCAACTAGTTAGGCTCAAACTTTCCTTTACTATCCTAATCTGGAAGATTCTTTTGATTTTTCTTTAGGACAAGATCCCATACCTAGAAAGACTGACACTTGATCTTCTTGTTATAGCTCTATTTCAGTCGGTTTTGATACACTTGCAAGTGATTAAGGGCATCAAGACGACGCTTGTCCAGGAATTCTAGCTCATTTAGCCAAGATACTATGTATTATTCATCTATGATTAGGTTCTATAGTGACACTCGCAATGATGGGAGCTCGAACTCAATAGGAAAGATGGCTTTGGATCTATAAACTAAGGAGAAAGGAGTTGCACCTACCCAAAGAGCGAGATTTAACTACAGATGCTAGTCACGGTCAGCTTCATTAACTATTTTCTTTAGGATTTTCAAAATGGTCTTGTTTGTAGCATTTGCTTGATCATTTCCCTAGGGGTAATATGGGGTAGAAAATTGATGTTTGATGTTGAATCTTTGACATAGCTCTTTCACATCCTAATTCTTGAAGGTTGTTCTGTTGTTTGAGATAAGAGTTTTTGGAACACCGTAATAGCATATTAGGTAATTCAGGATAAACTTCACAATTTTATTCCCCATTATATAGGTCATAGGAATGGCTTCAACCCACTTGGTCAAGTACTCTATGGATATTATGATAAAATTTTGGTCGTTGTATGAGTTTGGAGTGATCTCTCCTATGAGGTCAAGCCCTCACTGCGAGAAAATCCAAGGTGTCATCATTGGTTGCAATTCCTGAGCTGGAGCATGATTCAAAACTCCATGTTTTTGACACTAGAGACACTTTTTCACATATTGATGGGCTTCTCTTTCCATGGTTGGCCAGTAGTACCCCATCCTCAATAATTTCTTAGCTAAATTCATATCACTAGAATGGCAACCACATATGCCATCGTGTACTTCTATTAAAGTGGTCAAGGCTTCCTCTTGGTTAAGACATCCTAACACTATCCCCTCGATGCTTCAATGGTATAAGGTATCATCTAAGATCACGAATCAAGATGCCTTCTTAACAAAGGTCTTTTTAAGATTGGAAGTGATATCGGATGGGAGGGTTCCTTTGCTTAGGTAGATGAATATGTCATGATACCATGGGGATCCATGACCAATAATGACACACATGAATTTAGATTCATGGATTTTGAAAGTCAGTACGATAATTTTTTCTACCAAGAATTTTCTTTGGAGGATGTTGTTCAACATGTCTAATAAGGATCCAATCGATGTCATAGCATCTGCTACTTGGTTGTTCATGTGAGGAATCTGCTCAAAAGTTATATCCATGAAAAGGTCCTTGAGATTCTCTACCATCTTCTTATAAGGAGTAAGCGTGTCATCTTTGGTTTGGTAGTCATCATTCACTTGGTTGATAACCAGTTGTGAGTCTCCATAGACTCTCATCTCTTGTATCTGCCACTGAACAGCTATCCTTAGACCTATGATTAGGTTTTTATACTTAGCAATGTTGTTAGTACATGGAAATGATAGCCTGTATAACTTTGGGATGCAATCTCCTTGAGGGGTGATAAAGAGAATACCTGCTCTTGATCCATGTTGGGTGAATGATCCATCGAAGTACATTTTCCACTAATCTATGAGATTGACAAGGAACATTAATTAATCAGGGAATTCAAATATCAATGGGTTTTTACATGGATAGATTCCTCTGCCAGTTGATCTACAATCACTTGTCCTTTGATTTCCTTGCACTCCACGTACTCTATGTAAAATTTTGTTAAGATCATTATCCATTTTTTCATTCACCTAGTGAGAGTGGCTTTGGATAAAAGGTATTTTAATGGGTTGATCTTTGCAATACGCTTGACTTTATGTGACAGCATGTAATGTCTAAAATTTTGTGAAGAAAAAACTACTACCAAGCATGCTTTCTCAATGGACGAATAATTCATTGCATATCCCACCAAGGTCCTACTGATGTAATAGATGGATCTCTCCTTTCTATTTTCATCATGTTGTGCTAGAAGAGCACCTAGTGCTACTGATGTTGTTGAGATATATAAGATCAATGGTTTGTTCAGTATTGGCAGCATGAGTATTGGAGGTGTCAATAGGTAGTCCTGTAAGGAAACTTGCAGCCATCTAATGACAATTTCCACATAGCCAAAATCTAAAATCATGCAAATATATACTCAATATCAACATGCAAGAGAATAGACAACATACCCATGAAATATGACACAAGATATACCTTGGGAAAACCCTCAAGAGGGAAAAACTCAGCCTCCAAAAGCATCCACATTCCATATATTATTCAACAATGAAAAACCCATTACAATACATCTAAAGAGACTCCATGAACACTTTTGAAGCACGAGCTATCCATGCATTCCATGTGACCAAGCATGAATCCACACATCCCATGTCATGCTTCAAACCCTCACACATGCACAAACTCAACCTACTAACCTACAACAAACTCTCCAACCCTAGACAACTACCCTTGTGGCTTCTTTTATAGAAACAAGCTCCCACAAAACCACCAAGTGGCATTACATAAACCATGTGCCCAAAACCATGAACTTACAATATCATGTGACCCCACATCTAATATTGGGTACTTTATTATATTTTATTATTCCCCAATATTAAATAATTATATTTTACAATTAAGTCCCAATGTTACATACAACATAAAGTGTCCCCAACATTATAACTCCTAGTGATGCTCGTCCATCTAGGTACCCCTATGTGCACCACACACATAATAATAAATTAAACATTATAAGCATTATGTAAGGTGTACAACACCTAATTCTAACAAGTCCTTGATCTATTGGAAATATTTATCACATTTCTCATCCCACTTGTAAGTTATCCCTTTATGGAGAAGATGCAAGAAAGGGTGGATTTTATCTGATAGTTGTGCTATGAACCTTCTAATAGACTACAATCTTCCTTATAACCCTCTCATATGCTTCAGTGTTTGCAGTGGTTCCATATCTAGGATGGATTTTACTTTTTCTAGATCAACTTCTATCCCTCTTTGCAAGAAAATATAGCCAAGAAGTTTCCCTGATGTAATCCCAAAGACACACTTTATTTGGGTTTAGTTGCACTTTTTATTCTTCAAGTCTATCAAAGATGGGTCCTAAGACTTTTATGTGCTCGCTTCTTTTCTTTGACTTGGCCAAAATATCATCCACATAATCTCTGACTATTTTGTGGATCATGTCATGAAAGATGAGGGTCATTGCTCTCTAATAGGTTGCTCCTACATTTTTTAGCCCAAATGGCATCATGTTCCAACAATATGTTCCCCATGGACAAGTAAATGTAGTTTTATGTTGATCTTCCTTGGTGATCATGATTTGATTGTAACCTGAAAAACCATCCATGAGTGATAGCATTTCATGCCCATCTGTCAATTTGACAATGAGGTCGGTGTTAGGAAGAGGGAAATCATCCTTCAGGCATGCCTTGTTTAATTCTCTAAAATTTGTGCATATTATGATGCCCCCAGTGGGTTTGGAGACTAGTACCAGGTTTGAAACCCACTCAGGATAATCGATCGGTTGGATAAATCCAACTCCAAGAAGTTTTTGTAACTCAAGTTTTACCAAGAGTGCTATCTGAGGGTGCATCTTCCTTAATTTTTTCTTTACTAGCTTAGATTCAGGGTAGATTTCTAAATTATGCACAACCACTTTTGGATCAAGCCCTAGCATATCTATGTATGATCATGCAAATTTCGTTCTTCGCTCTTTCAAGAATGCTGCTAGGTTTTTTTGTTTTTCATCCAATAGGGATTCAGCATAGAAAGTGATCTTGGGTGCTTCTTTTGTTCACACGTTGATTGGGGTGGCCTTTTTTGCTAGAACTACTGACTTCTCTAGATGCATTGCACTAAGGGGGAGATTGAATCCCTCATCCTCAAGCACCTTAGAGAGGTTTTCACCTTCAGATGCATCCTTTCTTTTTACTATTTTAGGATCCAAAAGCTCCACAGTGTGGTTTTCACTTAGAGATCTGTATGCTATTTGTATTTCATCAATTTTATGACTAAAGGATTCAATCATCTCCCCGTAGTATGCCCAGTGTGTCAAAACCTTCTTTATGATCTACCCATGGTAAGTTGTCATAGAGTCCCATGAATTCTAAGATCACTTCATCATTTTAAAATAAATCTAGAATCGATTGTCCTTGTTGGTCTGAGTCAATGAGTTGTGGGTATACTAGACATATTTTAGTTGGTTGATTGCTCGAAGCAAAGGATGCTATGGATATCATAAAGAGGGATTTGTTCTCAAATAGGTCAGCAACATCAAGGGGGAATTCATCTAAGGTAGTATCACACAATGTAGGTAACCAAGAGGAAGCATCAACCCGTTTAGCGGAAGCACCTTTTCCAATAAGGTTGACCTTTCTAGTAGTACAACCTAGTCCAAGATTATTTAAGTGCTTCTCAAGAATGATGGGTTATAGCAAACCATTATCATTGTGTCCTAGCTTCTTGTTCTTTTTATAGCCTCATCCCTTCATTAGCTACAAGCCTTTATTGTTATCTTCCATGGGAAGAACAAGGAAAAGTCATTCATCCTGATAGAGGAGTTTAGAGACATCCTCCTCATTAACATCTTCTTGGTTCAAATCCCCCCACTTGGTGAAGGTAGTAGCTGCCATCTTTATTGTTTTGAGTTCTTTGTTGCTAGATGTGGGTTTTCCATGGGATTGAGGAGAATGAGACCTTAGCTCCCCTAAGACAAAGGTATTCTTCATTAGCTTATAGTTTCCACAACCATCATCCTAGATCACTACTTTGATATCAGGAATGTTCTGCACAATAGGTATTTTTGTTTCTAATGTTGATGCAAGGGATGATGGGTCAAAAAATGAGGAGGATGGTGTAGGCCCTGTTGAGGGTCAAAACAGCACAACAACATTAAACAGAATATTACTATTCTATTTCTCCTGAAAGAGAAAGATAACACATGGTGACCTAACTCCCAAGGTCCTGGTAATTGGTTCTCAATTATGTTGATATCACTCAGTCATTGATATAATTGTAATATTCAAGGGGCCTTTGCTGGTAACAAGGAACGGGACTACATAGCATCAATTAGTCTACGTTTAGGGGGGGTTTAAATAAAAGAAAAAGATGAATCAGAGCTTCAAATCAAAGAAACGTGAGTAAAATTATTACATATCCAGACATGCATATCAATGATGAGTGTTTATTCCACCTAACCACAACTATAGCAAGATGCAATCTATAGAATAAACTATGCTACTACATACATCCATAATGCTAATTCAAACACCATCAACATTCACTAAACTTACTTCAAACAAATCACTCACTCATCATTTAAAACACAAATCAAATGAATACGATAACAACTTCATCCACAAATAATCCAATAATAAAATCTTGAATCCAATTCCTTCTATTGACTTTTATCAAATAAGAAACAATTAAGCACAGCAAAAATCACTGGCGTATGGATTGATCATGTACCATTAACCTTATCAAAATAGATCCAAACTTTAAAACCATAACATGAAAACATATGAAAAAACTATAAAATAACCAAGTTTTACTGAACTTTTAGAGTATCTCTCCTAAAACATAGAAATCCTAGATCTAATCTCTATTTTCTATCATCAAGTGGTTGATCTTCCTTCAATTAGCTGACCTTTACAAAGTAGAACCTAATAATACATATAGGGTACCACATGCACAAGTTTCTCAATTATTAATCAAGATCCACAATTAATGGAACTGGAACTGAACACAGAAGTGGACTCATGAACCCTTGTTTCAAGGTTGATCACTCTGTTGCACCAACAAGAAATCTGATATTCCAAGAAGAAATTGAAACCAACGGCTCAAACTCAGAGTTGAGCTCATGTCAAAACCCACAAAAAGAGGAGAAAAGCAAATATTTGAGTATGGTGAAAAGAATCAATTTACTTTTGCATTGAATTCTCAAGGATGTACTCATCATAACTGGAGAACACTTGTTGAAGAGTATCTGAATCCGGCCCATCTAACCAATCATCTTCAAATTTGATCCTCTCAAATTCTGCAGAAACCAATCTTTGCATCTCCTTTAACTTGATTAACTCCCTTCTAGCAGTCCTTATCTCCTCACTGATATTCATAAACTGGTCTAATAATAAATTATCCCCATCATCTCCCTTTTGCATAATTTCCTCAAATCTACCCCTCCATCTCTCCCTTAGTTTATCCAAAGATAGGCCTTCTTTGTTTGAGGAATCTAGGTTAATTAAAATGGCCACAATTGCCTCCAATTCAACCATTTGTTGATTTAAATCCTTGCTCATTTCTCATACTTCTTCTTGATGCCCATGAATAGCCCTAAACTTATACCTTATGATGCTCACAGTTTTTTCCACAAAATCCATATTACCATGCTCAAGAATTGAATATTCTAGCTATGTGGACTTGGGCACTTTGCTAATATCTTCAAGCTTTTCAACACATTCCTTGTATTCATCATCCTACTTATCCAGATCCTTGCCCTGTTGGTCTAGATCTTTTTCCAATTCAAGAGCAGCCTTATGAATCTTAGAACCCTCAACAAGAACATCATCAACCTCCTAGTTGAGCTTATCCAACCATTTATCCATCATTACTACCTTGCTTTTCATTTGAACTAAATCATCTGCTTCCTTCTTTGTTAACAAAATTGGGGATTCAGAAAGAGAAGCTTGTTGGGAAATGTGACTTGAAACATCTTTCAAAAACCTATGAAGTTGATACAACTAAGCCTTAAGCTCATCCTTCCTTTGTTTATCTTTGATCATCCAAGATTTAGTTGAAGAGGCCACAATATCAATCAAACTCATTTGTTGGTTTCTTGTAGGCTTTCCCAAATTTACCGCCCCCAACTAATAATCAGTGATTTGCATATCATCACCACTCTTTTCCATTACGAGTATGGCACATTCAGCAACAATCTCTCCATCATCAGTGAGCCTAGTAGAGTGAAGAACCTAGGCCTTATTTTTAGGTTTCTCCTTCCCAATTTCTTTCATCATTTCTTCCCAGTTCAACGGCTGTGGTTGAACAACTTTCTTTCTTTCCAAGTCCAATTTTAACCAAGTAGGAGCAATAGGAGTAGTGGCTACCTGGGCTAAAGAAGAAGCAACAATAGTGGAAGACAAAGGTTGTAACAATGTAAGCCCTGGTTGAGAATCAACTTCCTACACATTTTGTTGATCACTTTGTTCCTTTTCCTGTGCTAACCTTTCTACTTCCTCTTTATCCTTTTTCTCTTGTAGCCTTTTAGCCTCTAGCTCTTGCTTTAAACATTCCTCTTCCTCTTTCTTTTTCTCTTATATTTGATCTTGTTTCTTCTTCAGTTCTTCAACATAGTCCCATGCCTCCTTGGACTTCTTTTCATATTCAACAATCTCAGCAGCCTCTCTTTCCCTTTTCAAACATTCTTGCTCTTCCTTTTTCCTATAAGCCTCTTCTTGTGCTTTGAGCTTAGCTTCAATAGCTTCTTTTTCTCTTCTTTGTTGGGCCTTTTCCTCTTCAAGGTTATGAATCTTCTGTTGCATCATCAACTTATCTCTTTCTTCCTGTATCTTGAGCTCCTGCTCCTTTTGTTGTTGTTGTTGAGCTAATTCATCAGCCTTGACCTTATCTTCCAACTCCTTCTGCTTGACTGCCAATTCAGATTGTGCCTTGGCCTCCTCTTCTTGTTGCTTAGTTGATGCCTCAGCTTGTGCCTTGGCATCAGCTTCTCTTTTTTCATCTTCAAAGAGTTTCCACTGATCTTCCTCAGTCAATATATGTTTGGTCCCTACATCATCTATCATATCAAAAGATGTTAATGCATGATGCTCTTTATTAGATGGAGTCTTTTCTGAATTTGTTTCTATATTATGTATCTCAATTTTATCCTCCATTTTCTTTAAGACCTCTACTTCATCATGGAGGGCTCCCTTTGGTGATTCTTGACCTAATTCTTGTGCATCAGAGGGCTGAGTAGATACCTCCCCTACAGTAGATGTAGAATCCCCCACCTCCGCAATTGTTTCATCTTCCTGCACCTCTGGAAGGTCTTGAGGAACCACCTCCTCTTGTGTATTAGAAGGCATAAACTCTAAGTTTTCCTTAGGTGCCATCCTTCTCTTTTCCCTTTTATATCCTTGGGTGGTGCCTGCAGCTTTCCTCTTCTTAGATGATTGAGGCTTGACCTGATTAGTCCTCAAACTCACCCATTGAATACTCCTATCTAGAATTGGTCTTGCAGACTACTTTATGTCAATTTTCTCCTCAGCATTCCAATCTATTGGATCAAGATCCTTAGTACCAATCTTGTCTGCATCGTACCCGGGATCCAAAACAATCCCATCATTAGACAATGTTTCTGGAATGTCTTCTTTTATCCCAAACTCAACCATAAGTGGGATAGGTATCCTTTCATAATTCCTTTTCCTAAGGTCATATTCATCTTGCAAGTCCTCCCAAAAATCCTCCAACAGATTAAAGTGCTTCTCAAAGACACTGGGAAGCAAATCCCTCAACTTGTGCTTGGGGTCATAGTACTTCCTTGCAGTGTACAAGCCCAACTTTAAATAAACTAATTCATCACAAATGACCTTAGCTGCTTGAATGTGTGGACAGCTAAAGACTCCCAGCTTCGTTGGAAACTTATGGCAACCAGTCTTGTGTTTGTTTCCAAACTGGAAATTAACAGCCAAGGCTTGATAAATAAACTCCATTAAAATGATCCTATCACCACAACATGTAGGTAGAAAATGGGGGTGACCATCAAAGCCTGCTAACCTGAAATAGGTGAATGTGGGGTACTAGATAAACCAATGCCCCCACTCATTCACAAAATCCATTTCCTCCCTGCTAAGCCTATATCCCACATCACCATTAAGTTTGTTAATAATGACATAAAGAAAGGCATCATTAATCATTCTATAATGTTGCTTTGATGCCTACAAGGTGAGCTGATTATAATACTCCCACACTCTCTTATGTCCTTGGGCTTCCCCCAATATACCTATTGTTTGAAGTCCAGGAAAAATCCCCACTCAGGTAACTCCATAAACTACATAGGAGGTCATAAAGAAACACTTGGTTTCTCTCACTTTTATCATCTGATTATGAATGTTGTCTGATACTATCATTGACCAGTCAAACTGTTGTCTCCCATCCAAAATAGTTTGAATAAAAGAAAACATCCATTCCTTAAACAGTGAAGCATCCCTCTTTCCAAACACCCTAGAAAGGAACATGATTATATCTACAATTTCTTTACTAAAGTTCGCCCTCTTAGGCTGGTCTAGAAGCTTGGTCAGAGACTTCTTCTCCACCCTCATTCAAGTCTTATTCATGTGAAATATATTCCTCTCCTTATTATCACTGTAAAGCTTTAAAGCCTCTTCCTCATTCAATTGCTTAGGATTCTTGGAATTAGGTATATTAAATAGGAATTTTATCATTGGAGGTGTGAAGTCAATAATGACATTACCCTTTACATCCACACACTGCCTAGTAGTAGGGTTATATGCTCCAGCTGCTGCAAGAATCAACTCCGGACATTGGATAGATAGGGGGAAGAGTGCAACATGTGCTAGCCCGGATTGAACAATCCTTTCTATCCTTCTGGTGACTTGCTCCTCGGTGAATGTCTCATGCAATTCCTCATAATTAAAAGGGCCCAAATTGGTGTCAGTAATATCATCCCAGTCAGAATCAATTTTGATAGCTCTGAGGGAAACTTCCCTATGCTTACATCTCAAGGTATACGGAAGTTGTTCCACCTCAAGATCTTCTTCGGTCTAACTCCTTGCCATGAAGTTTCACCTGGTTGGCTTCTCTAAGAGGCCTCATCTGATGCCCCTAACATTTCTTGATTCTTGTAGCAACTTCCTATATCAGATGAACAAAACATCTAGATTAATCAATCATATAATCCCTCCTCCATCCTCCTTAGATAATATTTACTTAGTCAAACTCTTCCTTTATCGGAGGTGGAACTGTAGGAGTATTACACATAAAAGATATTTCTTATCATGTGTCGGGGTCGGGATCGGAACTGGATAAGAACCAAAACGGGGTCAGAAGCAGGACCAGAACGGGAACCGAACCAGAACCAATTGTTAGTTATCAAGTTCAACTTCCACTCCGGATTTGGTTCCGACCAATAGTAAAGATATAGTGACATCATAATAATGAATAGGAGTAGAATAATTCTAGCAAACGGAGAGTATTTCAAACAAGGTACAGTCATATGAACCTTAAACCCTAGGTCACATGGGCCCTAAAGGAAAATAGAAATAGCATAGTTTATTCCTCCAACAGTTCCTCCGTACAAAAGGGCATTTAAACCATGAAAAAGGTTATTTTTCAAAACCCTAGTTCACTCAATGCGCTATTTCCAAAAACTAGGGCACAGAAAGAATCCCACATAGACAACCCAAAACTAACGTGAGAATACCAA
>VDFB02189125.1:0-17824 GCA_007258455.2 Sequoia sempervirens | reverse complement strand
TACTTAAGGAACCTATAGTGGGACCATTTTTTGATCAAATGCCAAGATTATATTATAGTACCTTACTACTGGAGTCAGATCATACAGTAGCATAGTCAACCGTAGACTATACCAGCAGACGTGCCCACTTATACTAGGGTGGACAGGAGTGCAATGAGGGTGGTGAATCAACTTTTCCCTACCATTACTTATATAGTCCCCTCAGATGATGGTGAGTTTGATCATGATCAACTGCCCTTAGTGATGATGGATAATGTCGTAGTGGTAGCTACTAATTTTGCATAGTGGTGGGAGAGGCATTGTCCTACTCCTGTGTTTGGAAAGGGTGCCCCGAGAGGGGATCCTAGTCCACAAGGGGATTCTACAATTTCATGCGAGGTGAGTAGTTTTGCTAGTCCGATGAGGAGGAGGCACCATAGGAGAAAGAGGTGGAACCACTGAGGCCAAGGTAGTGGAGGAGGTTGGATCTCCCACCAACTACCCCCATCTATTTGGCACCACCAGCTCTAATCAGAAAGCGCGAGCAGAAACTCTTAGTGTAATACTGTGAGTGGCCACCGATGTCAAGCAGGCCCCTAGTATCGACTTCACCCCGACCTTCATTATGTAGGAAGAATCTTTATTACTTAGATATGTCATTTATGCTTCTATGCTTTTGTATTTTTTTTTATTTATGATATATGTATATACATATTTTTCTATGTGATATCAATGGTACATCTTTCTTTCTATGGTTGCAAGAGGATGCATAGGGATGGGTTATTCTACGTTTGAAAATTTCAAAGGTTGCCCCTCTACCGTTCTCGATTCTCCAGGGTTGGTCCTTGAGACTACCAGCCAACATCGTGCAATGAAATCGCCTCCATTTTCAAGCCAATTTGGCATGCCGAGGACCACTTAAGGCATGATTTCGAAGCATAGAGATTGTCCAAATCCTTACTATGGAGCTAATGACTATTCAAGGATAGTGCGAACCGCCAGAGCCGTATGGACGCAAACTTTCCAAGTGAGAAACGGTAGTGAGGAGAGTTGATGTCGCTGAGTAGGCACGCGATGCCTCCAAATCCATCCAATGCACTGGATTGTGATCCCCGGCAGATGTTCAATGATTGTGGAATGAGTTGAGGCAGTGGATTTCACCATCTCTTTCCTTATAAGGAGAGATCAAAGGGATGCAGGTAGCTTTTTTTGTATCACTCTCACACCAATCATGCTCCATGACCATCATCCAGCCCCTCCAGAGGGTTCCAAAGCATCTACCAAAGCTAGAGGGCTCTGGGAGCCATGCACCATAGTGATTAGAGGCTCATCATCAATTTTTGTATATCATTTTTGTAGCGAGACACAGACATACATACATACTTGTAGATCTTTTATATAGACATATGTTCAACAGCCACTCATTTTTTATAGTAGTGGCCCAATACATGTACATGACATTGATACATACATGCATATATATATATATATAGATATGGATACATTGATTCTGATCTCATGGCCTTGTTCATTTGGATATGTATGTTCATTATTTTTCATGTATGTTTATGTTATGGATGTTATATGCTCATATGGATGTACACTTACATGAGATGCTAATCATGATTTAATAAACACACATGGTTGTATGTTATTAAATAATGATGATCTAATCATCTTTAAAAGATGTAATGTGATGCATGGACACACACACACATGTGGTCACATCATAACACAAAATTTTTCATAATGTGTTAATGAATAATGTCAAGATATGTAGTGCTACTTCCCTTCTATAGAGAGAACACCACACAAATGGCACATAGAACACTATACATTGTATTAGCAAAGATGCATCGAATTACTGGGCTCTTTTAAAGGTTTTCCATCCATAGATGATAATCCATAAGCACCTAAACCATATACGAAGATCAAAATGTAAGGGCCTAAAAAATTAGGACTAAATTTTTCTCTCTGATCAGGCGGCACATTTACATTTCTCTGGTTTTCACAAAGAACTGGATCTCCTATTTTAAAGGTCCTAGGAAGCACACTTAGATTATATTCCCTAGATAACCACTATTGATAAGCTTTAAGATGTTCAAGGGCCCGTAGATGGTGCTCATTGAGCATCTCTAGCTGATGCAAACAGTTAAATCACTAGGTTTCATCATCAATTAACCCTTTAAGGGAAAACTGCAAGGACAAAATTCTCATAAACGCTAAAGGTATGGTAGCTGCACCATATACATAATTTGTGGTTGTAAGGAATTTTTCTCGAGTTATTCAAAACTCATGCTTATAGGCTCCACAAATCATATATGCGTTAATCACTATGCCAGTTCCTACCATTCTATTAACTATTTTATGAGAATAAGCTCAAGAATTTTATTGACACTTCTACTTGACCATCAGATTGTAGAAAAGTGTTAGAAACTTATGAATATGAATTTCATTTTAAATCTGCCTCACTTCCTTGTTCTTGAATGGTGTACCATTGTTAGAAACAAGCATAGTAGGCAATCCAAACTGAGAAATGATGTTGTTCATGAGGAAACTACAAATAGCTTCAACACTCATGGATCGAAGTGGAATAGCTTCAACCCATTTCATGAAGTAATCCATAGTGGTAATTATAAAGGTATGTTTGTTAGAAGAAGGAGGTGATATTTTTCCAATAATATCCAACCCCCATTTTGCGAATGGCTAAGGAGAAGTTTGATTTTGTAATTCTTGGGTAGGTGCACGAATAAGACAACTGTGTTGTTGATATTGAAGGAACTTCTTAACAAAATCAAAGGAATCTTGTTCCATCATTTTCCAATAGTACCACATGTGTATCAGTCTTCTTTCCAAGGATCTACCATCAAAGTGTCCACCCCCAAAGCTCGAATGGGATTCCTTAAGGACAAGGGGTATTTTTGTTCTAGTGAGACATCTGAGAAGCAAGCTATTATAGGATTTCTAATAAAGGACATCAGATAGAATAATGTAACACACCAAAAGCTTTCTTATACGAGTGTGATCGTTCTTTGTCGCATCATTGGGAAAGTTTATATTCCTTAGGAAGTTATAAATATTAGAAAACCATTCTCCAGAGTCCACATGGAAACACATAAGGGACTCAGCTTTGGGTTGGCCGAGAACCACAAGGGTCCACAAGACTTGAACCATGAATTGGTATTCTGTCATGTCTTCTTCTAAAGGTACCAAGCAAGCAGTGCTCGCCATGGCATCGACATGTCTATTTTCTCTCCTAGGGATACTATCTATCGTGAAAGAGGATAATTATTTAAGTAAGGATAAGGAAAGATCTTGATATCGGGACAACTTGCTTTGCTTGGTTTGATAGGTTCCCATTATTTGGTTCACTATAAGTTCAAAATCACTTAGAATATGAAGGAATTTTACTCCTAGCATGATTGTGGCACATAAGCCAGCAATAAGGGCTTCGTACTCGGCGATGTTATTGGTACAGGGAAAATATAGTCAAAAGGATAAAGGAACCATTTTACCTTTGGGGGATATCAGAACCAGTTTGACACCTTGATCCATCAAAATACATCTTCCATTTGAGGTCATGATCAATTACAAAAATATTTTCATCAGGAAACAAATCCAACCCCAAAAAGGAGCGAGAAGAGGGAGAGTCTACTAGCTAATCAACAACTACCTGACCCTTTATTGACTTTTGAGTAACAAACTTTATGTCAAACTTAGAAAGCAACATAACCCATTTCCCTAATCTTCTAGCTAGGTCAGTACTAGAGAACAAATGTTTTAAGAGATCGGTTTTTACTATCACATGCATCTCAGCATGGAGAATATAGTGTCTCAACTTCTACGTAGCGAAGATGAGAGTGAGGCATTGCTTCTCCATGGAGGAATAATGAGTTTCATAGTCAACTAGGATGCAACTAATGTAATAGACCACTCTCTCCTTCCCTGTGTCATCATATTGAGCCAAAAGAGCTGCCAAAGCATATGGTGATGAGGCAAGGTAAAGCAGAAAGGGTTTGTCTTGCATGGCCAACATAAATACTGGAGGATTGGCCAAATAGGTTTTGATTGAATCAAAAGATTTTTGACACTCTTCATCCCATGTGAAGCAAACATATTTTTTCAACAATTGAGTGAAAGGGAGGGTAGAATCAGTCAATTGAGCTATAAATCTACAAATTGCTTTAATCCTCCCCTGTAGACTCTGCAGCTAAGTGATATTCCTCAGTGGAGGCATGTTAATCATGGTGTTAATATTATTCGTATCAACCTCGATTCCACAGTGAGAAACTATAAACCCCAAAAGCTTTCGGTGTCAACGCCAAACACACACTTATGAGGATTTAGCCTCATCTTATAGAGTCAAAGCCTTTCAAAGAATGATTTTTCCAATATGTCATCAATGTAATCTTCTAATATCTTATGGATAAAATCATGAAATATTAGTGTCATCGCCTATTGGTAAGTTTCTCCCACATTATTTAATCCAAAGGGCATGACCACATAATAGAAAGTACCCCATGGGGTAGTGAAGGTTGTCTTGTATTGATCATCTAGGTTAATACAAATTTGATTGTAACCTGAGAAGCCATCCATGAAAGATAGTAATGCATGGCTTGCAGTCGAGTCGACAATCATATCTACATTAGGTAATGGAAAATCATATTTAAGAGAAGCCTTATTAAGATCACAAAATTCAATACATATACAAATATGACCATCAGGTTTACTAACGACAACTATATTCAAAATCCAAGGGGAATAGTCAATTGAATAGATAAATCCATCTTTCAATAGTTTCTCTATCTATGTCTTGATTATCAACGCCACCCTGGGATTGATCTTTCAGATTTTATACTTAATAGGCTTGGCATCGAGACATAGGATGATATTATGGACCACTATAGACTCATCAATATCAAGCATATCCTCATATGTCCAAGTGAAGATATCAAGATGAGAATGCAAGACATTGGAGTGTTTGTTTGCTTCTTTTGAAGAGAGACACTTCCCAATCTTGATCACTTTTTTTGAGGATTTAGGATCCATAGAAACTTTGAAAGTATCTCCTTTAAGAAGGGAACTACGATCTTCAAGATGAGATATCATGACATCATTACCAACATTAGGTAGAGTATCTTCCTCATCAATACTCAAAATAGCTTCTCCAAAGTACGCTTGACTATGCAAGTGATATAGGAACCATTTCTTGTGATGATAAGGAGGCAACGGGGCATACGCACCTAGAAATTCCTCTAGCGCTTCATCCAAAGAGAAGACATCGAGAGGGACCTTCTCAGCCTACCTCCTTTCCTCTATTAACTCAGGGTAAACTAGGCTTAGTGGCTTCATTGAAATCATATTAACACTCCACCAAGGCTTTTGCTTGGATTGTTCTAAAGAGCATCCCAAACACAGATAGTGTTGTCATGGCTTAAACTAGATAGGGACCTAAATTCCTTGTTCAATGTACCCTAGGCATTTTTTCCCATAGCCATATCAAGAAGTGAGCTCATATATGAACTTGTAATGAGTTTGCAAAACCTCTGGAGGAGGTAGTTCCACATAGAGCATTTCATTCCACCAATGGATTTCGAACATATCTATGGGAGTACTCCCACCTTCTCTACTAGGCTCACAAATTTTAACCTCTTTCGTAGGAGGGGGATTACTCTCAACATACGAAGGAGTGATCTCTTGAATAGGATCACACTTCTCCTCCTCATTGGGAGCATCATCCACCTTTGCATCAAGGGTGCCTGGAAGGTCTATGCAAGAGGGGTTGCCTGGAAGGTCTATGCAAGAGTTGTTTTCCTTGTATTCTAATGAAGAATTCAAAGAAATTCATGGAGCCCCAATTGTCACCAAGGAAGCGTTCATTTGAGAAATAAATGAGGGAGACTCAAGGTCCTCTGCTTTAGGTGGTTCTTCATTTCCAACACTTGCTCTAGGAATAACTTCCACAAAGGGTATCAATGAAGAACAGGCCATAGCATCGGCGGTCAAAGATGGAATACATTTCTGGATATTTGATACAACCGAAGCATGACTGACAACTGTCAGCTCACAGAGGTGAACAACTTCTAGATCTGCTTTAACTGTAACTACTCGATTATTTTCAACAAAATTTAAAGAATAGTGTAAAGTGGAAGTCACTGCACCCATAGCATGAATCCAAGGTCTCCCTAGGAGGAAGTTATATAGTAATGTGCCAGACATCACATAAACCAACATGGGTAGAGTAACGAGACCTAGCTACAAAGGTAGTATTATCGTACCTAGCGCTTGGCGGTCGGTGTTAGCGAATCCATGAATGTCCAAGGAGGAAGCTGCTAAGGAAGATGAATCAATTTTAATCTTAGGTAATAGGTCCATACCATAGACGTTGAGAGTTGAACCAATGTCAACAAGGGTATTCCTAATACTGATATTGTGAACATTAATTATAATCATTAGGGGATCCGCTTGCTTCTGCACATCCAGGGGTGGGAGTTCTTGCAGGTGGAACATGATATTCAATGAATCTGCTTGAATATGAGCCAACAAAACATTAAGATCCATAGGTCTAGCAGAGGTAGGCAAGAGAATATTTTGTAAAGCTTCTTGAAGCATCTCTTGATAAACCGAAGTGGTCTGAAGCAAATCCCAAAGAGAGATCTTAGCCGGATTAACATGAAGTTGCTTGACAAGATCATAATCATTGACTGCTTTAATCACAAGTTTAGGTGTTGAAGGAAGGCTTGGTTGAGAAGATGGTAAAGGAGTAGAAAAAAATGGTTGTGATCTAGGGATGAAAGGTTGTTGATTTAGGTTTTTTTATTACTCATTGTAGGATATGTGTGCCCAATAACATTATAAGATGTAGAGTCTATAACTTTCATGAATCTTGAATATAGGTCCATTGAATCACTACGACATGAATTCCCATAAATAGAAGAGTTGGTCGAGGTCACATAAATAATAGGTTTCTTAGGCTTCAGAGGAGCCACAAAGACCACCACCACATTTACTGACTCCTCAGTCTACCACGAGGAAATTTTTTTGGGAGATTTATAGATAAGGAGAGCACTTCTAAGAAGTCATCTAGAGCATCTTCCAACATATAAAATTTTTCGTTAGAATAGTCATTATCACAAATGTGCAACATCACAAAGAAAGATATGATGTTCATGTTGGGTTCACCAAAATGTGATATAAGAGGGATTTTCCACATACAGGTATCTCCTTTCTCGAGAGATCACCAAGGAATGAACTGCCCTTATACACCTTAGAATAATGGATTAGCAGAATGACAAGAAACTAAGATTCAGTTATGCTTCGGGAAAAATCACCAGAGACCCTAAGAGAGCAAAACCAAGAGAATTTTGTCTTAGAAGAGAGAGCTCTCAGCCAAAAGACGTTAGTGTAGTTTTTGGATTCTAGCATGACGTGTTGTCATCTAAAGGACGCCTTGGAATCCTAAGCAATAGAGAACTTAGGAACTCGAATGGACAAAAACAAGCTTTACTTCTAAGCTCAGGCCTAAGGTGTGCTAAACAATATAAATAGTTGAAGAAAACTAGAAATTAAAATGAACACAAGGATTCTTGGAGAAAGCTTACCTTTCTCTAGATGACCAGATCTTCACTCCAAGCTCCTTTTCGTGACCCACACACAAAAGAATGAGGAGAAAGTTTTTGGGTGCCTGTATAGGGGCTTGCCTCAGTCAAACCCCCATTTTGGAGTTCCAACCTCCACGGATAGCCAATTTGGAAAGGAATGTAAAATAAGTAAGCAAAGCATGTGGTGAAAGAAAAACCCACTCAGGAGTAGAACCCGCACCACATGGAGCATGTGGTAAAAGCAAGACCCACTCAAGAGTAGAACCTACAACACAAGACAGTAAGTGAACAAATATGAATGGAAAGTGAAAGAGAGTGTTACCCATGTGCCTAGACCCTCTTTGGAGCACACAGACACACTATTGAGTGCTTTCTTGAGAGCTAATGCTACTGTTGGGAGGACCTCACTCTGGCATGGCTTCGCTTGTGAGAGCACTACTATAAAAAGTGAAGAGAACTTTGAATTGGAGCAAGTAATAAGAAAGATTGAATGATGTCTTCCAACCCCCAAATGAGAGAAAAAAAGGGGTTTTTAATGCTTGCAAGGGCAGCAAAGAGCCATTACTTTCAGAATGTAACCACTAGTACACATGTCTCAAGAATTCATATTCTAGATTCCACGTTTTTGACTCAGGAAACCGACAAGATGCTAGCATGTCGTGCATACATTTATGCGCCACACATGCATCTAGAGCCTACATTCTCAAGAAATGTGTCACCAAGCTTTTGTTGCTCAGTCACAAGTTTGCATGGAATCAGAATCATGAAATTCTAACCCATGGGATTTTGTCATTAATGTTCCAATCGTCATAAATGCTAGGCAAAGATGCCAAAATGTGGAATTGCCCCTAGGTGCAATTCGATGATATTACATTATTGTTGCTTGCCTTCTATTTAAATTGTTTTAAGAAGCGAGAAAAATTCTATCATTTCTCACATCCCTCTCCTTTGAATCTTGGCATCTGGCCTAATTCCTAACAATTTTCATCTTTTTTTATGACCATCATAAATATACCTTACCATCGGGTATGCTAAGAGAGAATGCGAACTCTACTTATATATGTTTCTAAGTTTGAGTAAACTAAGCTAGTACACCTTTATCTATGAGAACATATAGATTCATATAATGTTAAAATAATGTACCTCTTCCTCTATGGGGTGTGGACATTTAGTAGGGCCTTAAAAAAGGTACCACTTAAATATATATAGATAAGGATCAACTCCCCCCATATAATTTGTTATTGAGGATACTCTCATCCTTTGTGGTAACTTGATGAATTCTTAATGAAGGGAATCACCATTTAAAATTTAAGAGTTATGATGGAATATAACCCTTAACCTAAATATATGTTCATATTTAGAATGGCTAGATGTGGTCATACAACAACATCCTACAAAATAGTTATGGCTTAAATATTATTTTAATGAAATTTTTATGTGATGAAAACCCTATATGATATCACCTTTACCTTATCAAGAAAAGGTTAATTTGGAATGTCTCAAGTTGGAGACTGAGGATATGGAAGACATATAGACTTGACGAGATCCTTTGGGCTAGTAAAGCTTACACTCTTCTTAAATTTTATAAGGCATCAAATTCAAATCAGGAGGTTGCTTATATCATGCATTATGAACCTCCATACACATAAATATTGTTGGCTACTTGACTTTTTGAAGAAATGTCTATGTAGACTCATTCTAAAAATAGAATTGTTTCTTTGGTTCATGTTGATTTTGATTGCATTTAAGAAAATGAATAGGTTTCTAATAAAGACAATTATCTTTTTATCAAATAATTCCTTTACTTGAATAATGAATGATTGATTTCATTGAAGCAAGGAATAAGGTTTTGGAATGCTACGTTATATGCAATGGATGAGTAGTTATGATAGATTTCATAAAAATCGTGCATTATGAACCATCATCCATGTAGATAATTTTGGATTGCATAATTTGACATCTAAGAAGGCTCATTCTAAAAAGAGAATGCTTATGAACCTTATGTATATATACATATATACATACATGTATATATATATATATGTATACATATATATATACCTATATGTATACATACATATATATATACCTATATATATACACATATATATATATGTATATATATATGTATACATATATAGGTATATATATATATATATATATGTATACATATATGTATATATATATATATATATGTATACAAATATTGTTTTGCAGCATCCATTAAAGTGTTTGATGAGGAAACTAAGGATGATTACAACCATCGAAAGAAGGCACCCTAGATTCCTAGGTTGTATCATAGACAAAAGGATTTGTTTCACCTTTTCAAATTGTTGGATAAATAATAGACATTATGTAATCAATATAGTTAACAAAATAGTTATTTATAGGTTACAACAATTACATGATTTCATTTTATGTAAACTTGTGTAAATATACGTCTCTACGAATGATCAAGGTGAATTGAGTTTTCTGGTGTGAAACATTATTGTGCATTTTGCTTATTATTTTTATTGCTTTCATTTGGTATGAAGAATATGGTGATCTTTTTGGCTGTGGTTGTGTGAAATATTGATTTGTAATATCAAGCTATTGATGACAATACAAAAGGAGGTGAAGAGTATGTGATCATCCTCTTCCTGCAAGAGTTGAATTTGCAATGTGATCATGTAATCGCATGTGGTAATAGATAGTTTGGAGATGGCATGAAGAAGATAGTTGTTTGAAAAATGTATAGCTTAGAGAGAAGTATTTTGGGAGGAAAAGATATAGAGAGGCTTTCAAAGTCAAGATTATTCCCGTTGTGAATTACTTGTGCCTGTAGAATTCCTTTGAATTATTTATTGTAAGTAAATTTATATGATTTGAAGTGGCTCATGGGAAAGGTGTTTTGTGTAACTACTACAACTACCTATTTTGTGTTTGAAAATTTATGTGTTTTTTTTAATCAAGTCAATGAAAGATCATGGTTGAATTGGGTCTTGGAAAACTACATTTGGGTCTTGAGAACAATTTGATGATTTTCCAAAACATATTGTGATCATTTAGTTGTATTGGATTGTCCTATAAAATGTCTGGCAAGGTGATTTTTCCATCCTATTAAAATTGTTATGAAAATGAAGGTGTCTCAACTTTTGATTTTTCCATAGCATTGATTTTTTAAATATGTAATGTTGCTAATTTTCTCATGTTGTCTTTGTACCATAGAAAAATGGATCTTTGACATTTTCATGGTCTTTTAGGTCTTTCTCTCATGATGTTTGATCTATTTTGTTGTAATTTAACTTCTACATTCACATTAGGTCCTTAATATTCAAATTATGATGTCTTGTGAAGGTGTTGTGAAGTGTTGTAACACATTTCTACACTTTTCTAGACTCTTTTCATTACAATTCATCTAAATATCACCTTTTTATTCCTTATCAAGTCCTATTTTGATGTTGTAAAGTCTTGTAACAAGATTTCACACTTTTCTAGGCTTGATTTCACTATTAACACCTTTCTTATGCTTTATTTGACCCCTTTATGCACTCATAAGACTTAATTAAGTGTGTTTTTGAATGTAAACCTAACAAACCTCATTAAATGCAAGATAATTCCCAACACCCACTTATAGGCCCAAGGTGGGACCCATTCAACATGGGTGGTGAATGAGTCCCTCTTGGCTCCAAATTCAAAATAATTCAAATTTTCTTTTTGGGTTTTTATTCAAAAATTCCTTATGTCGGCCTATGATGTTGTATTATTGGACTATTAGGGCATAAGTGTGTATAAATAAGTGCTTTTCTTTTGTTTTTAACCCCCATTCATCAAATTCACTTGCATTCAATCATTCAACATCAACTAGCATTCAAGCGCTTTGCATCATTCAATCAAGCATTCATCAAGCATCTTGGAGCAGCCATTGGCATATCTTCATATTTCTTCAACAAGGTTGTGGTGAGTTTAGGACATTTTCATGTTGTTTATTCATCATT
This sequence comes from Sequoia sempervirens, assembly GCA_007258455.2. Classification (NCBI taxonomy): domain Eukaryota; kingdom Viridiplantae; phylum Streptophyta; class Pinopsida; order Cupressales; family Cupressaceae; genus Sequoia; species Sequoia sempervirens. The sequence goes on along the minus strand of VDFB02189125.1, from coordinate 6,267 downwards.
CCTTGTTTATTTCATTTCATTTCTTCATTAAGGGCTTGATTACCAAAGTGGGATTTGACCAAGGAAAATCCATATACTCTAACCCTTAACCATTTTTCCCCTTTTGCATGTGTGTTTGCAGATTTTTGTATGTATCTTTTTCAACCAAATAGGCGTTGAAAGGTGGTCAAGAAGGAAAAAAAGTGTTTCAAGTAAACTAAACCCTATTTCAAGCTTGGAGACAACCTACAGTCCATTTTTTGCAGATTTGACTCCGTCGACAAGAAGACAAGTGTAGATGTGGAGCTACATGATTGAATTTTGATTTCACATATTTTTGGTGGAGTGATTCACCATTAGTGGTGATTGAGTCCCACCTAAGGGCCAAAAAAGTTGATTTTGATAGATTCTAGTTCCCAACAGTTGAAAATCATTTTTTAGGTGTTTTTGTTAGTAGTAGGACTGATTTTCCATGAATGGTGAATGAGTCCCATTGGTGATTTACACTGATTTCATCCAGTATTCAGAACATTCTAGATTCATCATCAATTCCCAAGTGCACTCTTTTCAACCTTCTTCAATTTTTTTTATATTTACTCATGTTTTAGTTCATTCTTGCATACCTCACTATATTTTCAAATACTGCTTATTTCATAGGTTTTTCATTCATAATCAATCAATTACATCATTTAGTTGCATTTACAACATTCCATTTAGTCATACACACATCACACAATCCTTTATTTGAGTGAACCACTTCAATTTTGGGGTTCTATCTCTCTCCTCTTAGGTGTAAGATCCTAAGAGTGCAAGAGAAGTATATAGACACCACAAAATTGTTGGTTCATTTTGGTGAACTTGCATATTGAACTCTTTATCTTTCTAATTTCACTTGCATATTGCATCCTAGGTTTGATTTGCATCAACACTCACTTAGGTTTTGTTTTGTTTTTTTATCCTAGGGTTTCTCAAACTGCATTAGTAAAAGACTCATTTAGATTCCTTTTTTGCATATCAAATGATTAGAAAACTAAAAATTTATATTTTCATGTTCAATTTTCATATGCAAAGCATTGAAATCACTTTAATTTTTTTGAAAAACACACAAAAATATCATACCTGGACTCATTCACCACCCTAGGCGAGTTAGTCCAGCTGCATTTTCTGCATTGAAATTTCTAGCATTTTCACAGTATTTCCTACATTTTGTTTCCTGTTACTGCCTTCTTGTTTTAGTTTATAGAATTTATGTCACTAGCATTTTTTTGTTCCTAGTTTGCATTTGCATTCAACCCATCTTTTTTGGTACTTGTATGAGTGTTTGGTGCCCCATTGATAATACTTTAGTGACACGAAGTTCTAGACTCATTGCTTCCCATGATAGCACTTTTGTTGTGGACCTTGGGATCTCAAGAGCTCCTACTCCTAGTATGGAAAATGGTGCATTAGGAATGGATACTACCCCTAATACACTTTTACATTCACATGCCATGCATGTTGACACACAAACTAGTTTCATTCCGCAAGAAAAAGTCATTAGTATTCATGAGTATTTTGCTCACTTACAACAAGATTTATCCCTTGAAAACATTTCCACCACTGCCATACTTGCCATAGAAAACCTTCATTTCTTGATTGAAAGTGACAATGGCTTACAAGTTATGAAAATAATAGTTGAGATATACAACAAACATGTTCCTTCCAAATCCCAATCAGCAAACATTATTGTGAGCCAAGGAGGATCTCACATTCCTCCCCCTTCAACCATAGCATCCATACCCACCTATACCACTCCTCAAGTTACAACAACCATGCAATGTGTTAGTCATGTGACTCTTCTTTCACTATTCCAACTAGCATTCCTAGTTCTTTTGTGGCATCGAATGTTCCCTCTTCCACCTTCACTCCTCTTAGGGTTCCTTTCATTTCTCCTAACATTACATACACTCCACCACCATTTTCCCTTCCACCTCATATCACTTACACCAATCCCATCATTACACAACTCTTTAACATTTCCTCCATGCAACAAAAAATATCCACCATTAGCCAAAGTCAAAATGCTCCACCCACATATAATGTTTGTAGTAGCCCATTATCCTTAGAGATCTTATGCACACATATGCCACAAGGAATTGAAATGCCTAGGTTTTAGAAGTACAGAGGTAAAGGAGACCCTACTAATTATGTCAATGCCTATACAACCCTGTGCAGTGACTTTTTCCTTGACGATAAGCTATTAGCCATTCTTTTTCCTAGGACCTTAAAGGATACTGCATTGGAATGGTTTTCAAACTTATGCAATCATTCAATCTAATCATTTAATGAACTTGTGGATGCCTTTATAAGTCATTTCCAAGTCCATATGACTCCCAAAAAGACCATGGCTGATATAACGAGATGTAAACAAAACGTAGATGAAAAAGTAATTGATTTCATTTCATGGTATCAATCACTGTATGCTCAAATTGATGTTAAGATTCCTAATTCACATCTCCAAAAGATGTTTATCAAAAACTTGCACACTCACCTTAAGGATAAGTTGACTATGATGAAATTTCCTCTATTCATGCATTTATGCACAACCCTTTATGACTATCACAACTCGGTTACTAGTCGTGATTCAAAGGGTATGTGCAGGATCATGATGGGCCAAAAAGTAGCGATATGATGGGTATGTGTAGCCTGGTATGTGGCTAACGATTTTTTTTACCCAAAATTGATGAAATGAAAATGGTTTTTAACATAGATTCTCAGCTTTCTGTAAATATAAATTATGCTTTACTTTGAATTTAATAAATAATTATTATTCATTTTCTATTTAAACTATTACTAAATTCTTGATTGATAAGCTGATTGAAAAACATCTATCGCTTTCAAAAGTATCACATTTTTTGAATCAAAATATGTGTCACATTCTATGCTTCACATACTATAGGATTAAAAAAATGAATTTCATGAAATTTTGACCAAGGTAAGGTGGTCAAACATACGATTTTTATATTTTTAAAAGTTGTAATAAAAAATTCATAATTAATTATTTACTTGGAAAAAATTATAAAAATATGCATCACATCGGACATGAGTCCTCTACTTATATCTAAAATCTTATAAAAAATATTATCATTTTATTGTGGTTAGGGTGGTTAGATAGACACCTACTTATTTTTTCCTGAAATTTAACTACTAATGCATTGAATTTTCAAATTTTCACCAAATAGATTTAAAAATAAAAATAAACCTAGTATTTTAGAAACTACATTCAATTTGCTACATATTCTATTCTTACATATTTTTCAAATAATATAGATATCTTATTCAAAATTTTACTTCAAGTTGCCTAACTCTGATTTTTTGGAATTTTTTGCCACTTAAGGGCCTATTTTTTCCATTATGATCCTACACATACGCCAAATTCCACTTCTAACCGAGCTGAGAAGTCTGAACAAGACAACCAAAACAACACACAAAAATTTAGAAAACCAAATCAAGGCTTCTTACAGTTCAATCCCCCTCCTCCACAACCAACCAAACCTATTTCGAGTCAAGTGGTCATTTTCAAAGTAGCGGTGCCCTTTACCTATGGGGAATCGAAAAGACAATTTACCCCCTTACCTAATACTCTCCATAACACAATGAATCAACTGCTCCAACAACAGATGATCACTTTTCCCACCGTTAAACCACTTGATACCACCAAACCCTTACCACCTACCTTCAAACCAAATGCTTATTGTCATTTTCATCACCAAAATAGACATGACACCGAACAATGTAAGCGTCTCAAACACTTAGTTGAAGACTTCATTGATTCTGGTCATTTGTCCATTGCGGGTGTCAATGATCAAGGCAATAAGTTTGTTGCACCCCCTAATCAGAATTTACAAATCCTTACCAAGCCCATTCCTAAACACAATGTTTCATTTTTCAAAGCAAGTGAACCTTCAAACACTCATGTGATGAACATTGATACAAATAATGAGCAACACGATATTACTCCAAATGTTACCCAAGTTAATCCTATGAATGAACTTGTGGGTATGATAGACATTGTCCCTCGTAAGGGCCCAGCCAACAAATCTCTTGATATTACTTTTTCTTCTCATGGTATACTTAAAATGCTTCTCGATGGTCCTCTTTACATAGCCAATCGTGTCTATGATAAGCCCACCAATGGGATATTAATAGATCCCACCTGTGGTGAGAATGTGATCACAAAAGAGTTTTTAGTATTACATGATCTCTATCAAGATGATTATGATAAACCTACCGCATGGATTAAAACACATACTAGTTTTGCATGCCCTATGATCAAATTGATCATACTCCCATTAAAAATAGGACCCAAAACTTTGGATGTAACAGTTTTTATTATTCCACAATCAGATCAATTTCATCTTTGGCTATGCCATCCTTGGCTTCGCTTGATGAAAGCAGTTCCTTCTGTTGTTCATAAGTGTTTGAAGTTTCCACATGGTAGTGAGATATTTACCATACATCATAGTCACTTTAATCTATTGTCTCCTAAAGTAAATTTCACCTTAGAAGATTTTTGGCCTGAACCTATGGAACCCATCACCCCTCAAAAAGATTTATTTTTCATTACCTATCAAAATTTCAAAGCCAAACAAATAGCCGAGTTGTCTCTTCGCTCAATGTCCCCATCCACTTCTGCTACACCTATCCTAGATGAGACAATGCTTTAGCCTGAGTCTAAAACTGAACAAACAATACCACCACATGAGCAACCAACCATATACAATTACCCTTCCTCATTTAAATTCCCAAGAGATAATGAAATCAATCATGTAATGCCTCCTCGCATTAAACAAGTGTATAAAGCTAAAGAGAAAGTGATTGACCCATATTCTTCAGTTTCTTCTGTTCTTCACCCTCTAGAAGAAAAGGAACCTATGGTGGATCAACCTTCTCTTACATATCAACAACTTCAAAATAAAATTAAAAGAAATTGTGGTGCTAGAGAGTATAGGCATCATTTTCATCTCCTTGCTCGTCACATGCAAACCTAAAAAAATAAAGAAAATCAACCTTCTCCTTTGAAATAAGCAATATATGACCAACCTCCTCTTAATCTGCCGCAAGATAGTATGATAAAACAGACCCAACAAAATGATCTGATTCAACAACCACAACTATTGATACATCCTTCCTTGGAAATTACCCTTCATCCTCCTATCCTAATTAATCTTGATGATGATGAGGAGGAGATCACAAAAATAGATGAAGAAGTGCATAACAATCTAAATGCTTTATTTTCATCTATCATGATCTTAAATGATAAATATTCTACACCACTTGTGAAGAACCTGGTACATCACCTAGTTTGACACTTGCAGTTCCCCCATTAGACAATCAACCGCCCTTGCAATACACTAAACATGATTGGGAGGTGGATGACTTGTTAGATGGTTGACTTGCACTCACCTTGCTAGCATTTTTACATTTTCCTTTTTCATTTTCTTTTCTTTGGTTTCATTACATGTGTTTATCATGTTCCCTCGTAATGTGTGTTTGATGTTCTCTCTCTCTTTTGACATTCTTCTATTTGTACCTCTATTCTTCTATATTATGTACATTGTTTTTGTCTTTTGGTCTTTGTTCATATTTTCCTTTTGGGGATGATGCAAAGCATAGAGATGCCCTATGTCTCTTCCATGTTGACCCAAAAGGTCCTTTTACTTTTTGTTTTGTGTTCTCCTTTTGGGGATGGGTATGTGCAAGATCATGATGGGACCAAAAGTGGTGATATGATGGGTATGTGTAGGGTATGTGGTTGACGACTTTTTGTTTACCCAAAATTGATGAAACAAAAAGGGTTTTTAAAGGAGATTCTCATCTTTCCACCAATATAAATTATGCTTTACTTTGAATTTAATAAATAATTATTACTCATTTTCTATTTGAATTACGACTAAAGTCCTAATTGATAGGTGATTAAAAAACATCTATTGCTTTCAAATGGTATCACATTTTTGAATCCAAAACATGCATCACATTCTATGCTTCACATACTATAGGATTAAAAAACATTGAAAATTTTCATGAAGTTTTGACCAAGGGTATGTGCAGGATAATCATGGAAAAAAAGGCCCTTAAGTGGCAATGAAAATTCAGAAAATCAGAGTTAGGCAACTTGACATAAAAATTTGAATAAGTTATCTATATTATTTCAAAATATGTAAGAATAGAATCAGGAAAATTGAATGTAGTTTCTAAACTACTAAGTTTATTTTATTTTTTTAAATTATATTTGGTGAAAAATTTGAA
>VDFB02189124.1:0-65844 GCA_007258455.2 Sequoia sempervirens | reverse complement strand
ACACCACCGAGATGGCTGCGAGGATTGATAGAAAAAATGTTAGCGAGAAGAAATAATTAGTAAGGAGTGAAGAATGGTTAGATGGATCGTCCATCCAAATCAAGATTGATGTATGATTGATAGTATTTGAGCTTTCAATAGTGCACATTTTATCATCATAGAGTGTTTTATTATGTGACAAGAGGATGTATGCACACCAAAGCATGAATTGTGATAGTGGCTTTTGTTTTTGTTTGCCTAAAGATATGGATATATGGACAAGTGGATATGTGTACACCAAGTTGAGATAAACCTTGGTGGCATTAGTATCCATTGTCAAAGATTCAAACACATCAAACAAGGATTTCCCAAATTCATGGGTGCAACCACAATAGTGGTTTACAATTTATTTGAGGAAGGAAAAAGGAAAAAACGCTCCCATGAAAAAAAAATTGGTTTTTAGGGGTTCACATGAATTGGGGGTTCGAATGGACCCTCAATGGGTTCGCTTGAACACCCCTTCGAGCAAACCCTATTAAATGACCAGATCCACTTTTCATGCATTTTTTAAATAGAAAATAAAAGGAAATCTTGAAAAAGGGGGGGTTCGCTCGAACCCCCCTTCGAGTGAACCACCTTTCACTCGAAAGGTCAAGGGGGGTTCACTCGAAGGGGGGTTCGAGTGAACCCCCCTTTTTCCCCTTTCTCCCCCTCTTCTACCAAATCTCTACAAAAAATTGCCTTTCGAATCTCAGGTTGAGGATAAAAATGGAGGAGACTTCACAGACCCAACTGGATTATGGTATTCCTCAGAACGAGCTAGCCATTGAATATAATTTTAATATGTTTTGGTTTTATTATGTATTTAATTTTTTAGTTTGATTAAACATAGATTTTTCATCGAAAATCAAACTCTTTGTTCTGCATGTGGAAAAATAGAAGATTATCAAAAAAAAATTTAAAAATATCAGTACACTAGATATTGATGTCCCTGATCCAATTAAAAAAAAAGAATTTTGATATATACAAAATAAGTTATGCTTTAGCCAATGAATCATGTCTAAATTGTAACTGGTTTGACTTTGAAACTTAATTAAGAAAAAAATATTCAATGAAATGCTACAAAACCAATTCCATGCACTAGATATCGTAGTTACGAATCTAAATTCAAAAAAAAAAAAAAATTATCCTTCATTGAAAAAAAATTATGTGTTAGCTAGTGACGTCACTCTTTAAAAATGGTGTTTACTGTTAAAAACTAGTTTTCGAAGAAGATGGAAAAAGAAGTGCAATCTGATTCCAAAAATTTTGAAAAAAATATATTTTGAATCTACAGAGAAAATGTCACAAATCACTAGTTTGCATCATCTTCAAATTCCTCACGGTTTAGCCACTATAGGTGCCTGAAAGTGAAGATTTAGTTAAAAAAAATTAGTTCAATGTCCAGATTGGCCAAAAATTGTAAACCAGTATTGTGGGATCACCCTCATACTAGTAACAATAGAACTTTGTTCTAGAATATGTGAGGAAGTAACCATAAAGCATGTTGATCCTGATGCAAGAAAGCGTTAGCTAACCTTTGACTTGCATAGTATGTTTTGATCATGCCAAATGGAACCCCAATCACACACAAGGAACCTAGTTGCCCCAATCATATTATCAAAACAAACCACAAACAAAAATCAACAGAAAGAAACATTATGATCCATCATCGTTGCTCTAATCCCATGTGGATATCCTCAAGCATCATAGGAACATGACATAAGATAAATTAGATAAGATAAGACTTAACTAGACCAAACGAGTCTACAACCATTTAGATCTTCTTGTCCACTGGTATGTGTTTGATATGATTCAAAAGATCATGTCTGATTTGAGGAGTGAAAAATCTCGTGTAAGATGCTTAGTCTAGTGTTGATAATGTAACAACCTAGAAGAAAAATGATTTTTGATAAGATAGGTAACGTTGATAGATACGTAGACAATTGATCGGCCACGTTGAAGGCTAGTTTTGTAGTTTCATCTATTATTCCATGATTTGTTAAGCTCGATTTCTATAAGATGTTCCATTTGTGTTCAACATGTCAGTTCTTGATCAGGGATAGTTTTATTATGAAATATGGATTGTGATGGATGAGAATTTATTATGATGGGACCTAAGGGATAGACCTATGCCTCAGGGGCTCATCAATGATGTTCTTGCCTATGTATATGCGCAGAGGCTGCATAGTTTGATTATTTGGACTAACATTAGTGCATGCTTGATGGCCAATGTTGTTTTTTACTCTCTTTGAAATTTTATGACTATTTTGGATTTTTCAAGGGATGCTTTTGGATTTTTCAAGGAATATTTGGATGTTTTTGGATTTTATTGTGATAATTTCCTCTGATACCATGTGTAAGATCCTTTTAAAACTCTAGGTCAAGAATTTCCCCTAGTCAGGTTCAAGACCAGTTATTATGAAAGGGACGAATATGGTAAGCGGTTGATGATAAATGTCAATCATTCTCAGGCCATGAGAGGGGTGGGAGAGCTTATTATGAAGGATTTTGTGTTTGGTTTATTATGAATGGAATATGATAGAATAGTGATAGATGGTAGAGCAGTAACTAACTACACATGGTGCCTGTTTGCCAGGTTTTCACCATGGTACTTATCCAAAGAACCATCGAAATGGTTTTCACTGTAGGATGGATTATTTCTCTTTTTCTTTTCTTTTTTTTCTATTTTTTTATTTTTGGATTTTTATAGAATCTCTTAAAGTCATGTATAATACTTCCAAAGGTACATGCTATTGATAGGATCAGGTAGTGGTTCACCTTCAGGAGTAGCTAATTAATAAGCGTTGAATATGTTGCATAATGATGTAGAACCCAACTAGTTAGGTTAAAAAAAAAATTGGTTTCTCTCTTTCTAGTCGATTCTTGGGGTTCTCTTTTATGACTAGATCACCAATGTCGAAATGACGAACTTTGACCTTTTTGTTATAGCTACATTGGAGATGATCCTAATATGCCTATAGATGGACTAATGCAGTTTGTATTCTTTCATCTAATAGCTCGAGCTCATGTAGTCTAGAAATATGGTAATCTTCATCATCAATGAACTACTACATAGAAACTCTTAATGATGGTAACTCGACCTTGATTGGAAGGATAGCTTCAGAACCAAAGATAAGGGAATAGGGTGTAGCACCGGTAGGAGTACGAATACTCGTACGATAATCCCATAAGGCTGGATTTAGCTGAACATGCCAATCTTAGCTAGTGCCATTGATAGTCTTTTTAAGAATTTTTATGATGGTTTTATTTGACGCCTCTGCTTGACCATTACCTTGGGGATAATACAGAGTGGAAAAGTGATGTTGGATATGGTTCTTCTAACATAATTCTCGAACGTCCTAGTTTTTTAAGGGATGACTGTTATATATGACTATAGACAAGGGAATACCATAATGACATATGATGTAGTTCAAGATAAATTTCACAATTTGCTTACCGGTGATGTATGTCATAGGTATGGCTTCAATCCATTTGGTAAAGTATTTAGTTATAGTAATGATGAATTTATGGCCATTAGTAGATGTAGGGTAGATTTTTTTGACAAGATTGAGTCCCCATTGAGAGAAGGGCCATGGTGATGTAATCGGGTGCAACCCCTGTGTCGGTGCATGTATGAGATCTCCATGTATCTAACACTGTCGACATTTCTTCACAAAGTGGTATGCATCCCGTTCCATGGTCGGTCAGTAGTATCCAGTCCTCATGATCTTCTTTGCTAGAGTAGGACCACTAGAGTGAGCTTTGCATATACCATCGTGTACCTCATGTAAAATCGTTTGTGCTTCTTCTACGTCAAGACATCTAAGAAAATTACTATCTAAACTACGATGATATAGGGTATCAGCGATGATAACGTATTTAGAGACTCGTCAGGTAAAGGTTTTTCTTTGATTATTGAATAAATTAGGATGTAGGATTTGGTCATGTAGGTAATTGTATGTCTTTCTACCAAGGAAAATCAGGACCAACAATTTTGCACATGAGCTCAAATTTGAGGAAATCGAAAGTGGGGATCAACAGTTGTTCCACTAATAATTTTCACTTATGTGCATTGTTAGGTATGTCCAAGAGAGATCTTATAGTAGCCATTGCATTTGTTGCTTTGTTTTGGACCTGTGGAATCTACTCAAATATGATTTCATCAAAATATTCTTTAAAAATGTCCACCATTTTCTTGTAAGTCACAAGTAATGAACTAAATGTAGCAATCACTAAATTTTAATTCAATACCAAACTCAATTCAATCCAATCAATGAAGTACATTTAACACAATGAAATCAAATAACAGATAATGCAATTACCTTCCTTCTGTCAAACTTGATTTTACCTCCATTGTTCTTTGTTTCATCAAATAATCCTCCATCTTCACTCTAATAGATTGTAACTAGGTCGCAATCATATATATAATATATTCATGTACTCAACTATAAAACTACCATCCTCCATCCTAAGGGTATACTACTTCTTTCTCAAAAAATATTATTCACTAAGAATTTAGCCTAATAAATTTATCTTATTTTCTTCCAAAGAGCTTATATAGTGGGTTTTTCATCCACATTTAACAACACAAAATCTACCAAGTAGAGCTTGATGAGACACTTTGATTTTCTATCCAATATTTCCCAATCAACTTGAGACATTACAATGGCTTTGGATTTGGATAAAACAACCCATAGATCTCTATATATGAGTGTATCCTCCATCTTGATATTTCACAACTCAAAGTTAGCGCATGTGAATTTCTCCATCTCTATCCTTGATGTGCTTGTCATTTTTCTTGCAATAAGAAATTTTGTGCAAGCTTTGACTCAATCAAAGATTAGTACAAAAACCCATGTCTCTAACATTTAGCATCTAATTTGATCAAGCTCTAGTATCAAATGAAAGGAAGCAATGGTTTGTAATACACTTCTTATAATAAACTCTTAGGGGAGGTATGCGCAAAAACAAATAATCTTACACTTATAAAAAGAATACACAAAAAACTATACCATAACAAGATGATTTATGTGGTAAAACCATTTCAAGAGAAAAATCCCACATTCTGAAGCACAAAGCAATTGTATTATCAACAACAAAGGTTAAAATGTAATATCTAAAGACATGCCCTTACAAGAGTATCACCAAAATATAAAACTAGAGCAATTTTCGCAACATAATAGTGCTTGCAATCAATCATACAACCCATACATAGTGAACAAGTTGGAAACATCAATTTTCATGCAAATTATTTCCATGTGCAAGGTTCAAATCCACAAGTGAGGGAATAAACCTAAACATCAAACAAGAAAATGCGGAAAAAAGCATTCATTTGATCATTTTAGACCGTTGATAAATTAGTGAATCGATGCAACATCTATCACAAAGAATCTTCATCAACTTCATGACTAAATATCATTATTTTCATTTATTTAAATTTGAACATTTCAATAACATTAGCAATCCCAATTCATTAATTCTAGGTATATCTACTAATTGTTACTTCAATCATTTATTTACCCTCATTTAATTAAAAAATTTATGTTATTTATTTCCTTTTCACATGAGTTTTCTAAAGAAATAATAATATGTTCCTAAATAACACCAAACACCTAGCTATCATTGAACTCAAATCCAAACGAATTGTATATAAGTTCCCCTTATGGAGAGGGTCTATAGAAAAAGTCTCAAAACATTCACTCCCACTTAATTATTTATCTTATATTATTTAACACAGTTTGATAACTCAAGATACTAAAATTTAGCAGCCCAAAATTTTAATTTCAACTTATCACTCATCATAGGTGCTCTTAAACATCCTACATGACAATATATTCTCTTGTGTGCCATTATACATGTCATAATAAGGCATACACATGGCATAATGTCTAGGTCATAAGTGAGACACCCTTTCTATGTGGGATCACAAATAAATAAATACGATATTAATTAATTAGTTTCAAACATTGGAATTGCAATTGGTATGACATGTTTATTTCAACATTTTTATGAGTGAATATTTACTTTTACATTGATCACTTGTTTTACTTCAAAATGCATCTTATAAGTGATAATGCAATTCAAAGTGGGAGGGAAATGTTATGGTGAAAAGTAGACACCCTACATTGATCTCCTTCATTTTGAACTCACTTTAACAAGGTTGTTACTAATACAATATGTAGTGTACAATTGGTGTCTTTCAACATAAAATTTAATGATTAACCTAAACCTACCCTAATTTCGTCTACACACATCCCCAAGAAATGGTCTCAATCTTATTTTATCTATTCCTTCAATTATATAGTGTAATGACCATATAACTTGCATATTCAAATTCAAATTATGGGCCCAAGACAATTCCCTCCAACTAGTCATTACTTTCCAATTTAAGTGCAAAATTTGTTAACTTGTGTGCTAGTGTTTTGTATTTAAGGGAAGCTCCTAATTCATTTTCATCCATTCTAGGACCATAGGATATCTATCTAAAACATGGATAGCAACTACTAGAGCATCACCATCGCATCCTCAACTTACATCAACATCCTATTCATCATTGCATGTTTGCTTGTTACCTTTAATCTTTTATATCAAATCATTCAATCAATAATAAGGGTTTGACCAAAAGAGAATAATTCTTGCTTGGAAAACTCCTAAATGATGCCTTTCAACACCAAACCTTTCAAATTGCAAATTCTAGGCATCAAAGTGAACAATTTGGAAACGTCAATTTTCATTCAAATTATTTCCATGTGCAAGGTTCAAATCCACAAGTGAGGGAATAAACCTAAACATCAAACAAGAAAATAAGGGAAAAATCATTCATTTGATCAATTTAGACCATTGATAAATTAATGAATCAGTTTGCAACATCTATCACAAAGAATCTTCATCAACTTCATAACTAAATATCATTATTTTCATTTATTTAAATTTCAACATTTCAATAACATTATCAATCCCAATTCATTAATTCTAGGTATATCTACTAATTGTTACTTCAATCATTTATTTACCCTCATTTAATTAAAAAATGTATGTTATTTATTTCCTTTTCACATGAGTTATAAAGAAATAATAATATGTTCCTAAATAACACCGAACACCTAGCTACCATTGAACTCAAATCCAAACGAAGTGTATATAAGTTCCCCTTATGGAGAGGCTCTATAGCAAAAGTCTCAAAACATTGACTCCCACTTAATTATTTATCTTATATTATTTAACACAGTTTGATAACTCAAGATACTAAAATTTAGCATCCCAAAATTTTAATTTCAACTTATCACTCATAGTTTTTAATAATATAAATACACAAAAATAACTTTAAAAATAAAATGTACCATCTCACAAACAGCCTGCGCCATCTCTAAACCAAAATACCAAAAAAAAGGAAAGACAAAAGGTCGCAAATCTGAAGCAGAAAAACTTTGGATTGAAGGCCGAGAAGTGGTTGACGATGGGACCCAATGGACCATGAATGCCCTCTTCACTAGGAGCATGAGGAAGGGGGATAACGAAGAAGGAAAAATGATCTACTCTTGGTGTTGGTTGGTCCTACTGGGATCTCAGTTGCTTGTACCATTTTGATCTTTGAGCTCTCATATTCTTGTCTTGTATTCTCTCTCAGTCTAGGTTGTTTAGATTCTCTTGTCTCTTAAGTGTTTTTTGTGCTCCCCATTCGTGGGTTTGAAGCAGTTTCTTTTATTTAATTTATTATTTTTTTGGGAGTGGGCTCTAATCCCTCAGCTTATCAAAAAAAAAAACTTTAAAAATGCATAAGATGCATAAAAATAAAATAGAGAACACATAAATGTATTCTGATCATAGTAGCATTACTCAAAAACAGAATTAACTTGACAAACTAAAAGTAGAAATGAAATTTAATTAGGAAACTAAAAATCACTAACTTTTCATAAAAAGAGGAAATGGTAGTGGTTTTTGTTGTTGCAATCCAAATAAGGGGGAAACATATTTTTCCTCGTAACATAGTCCAAAATGATTTTCAAAGTCTACTTTTTAAAACTAAAGCAAGGGTTTGGGGGTGACAACCCCTAGTGGTGGGAAGGGACAGCTCCCCTCATAGGTTCTAGGGAGCAGCACATATATGGTGGTTTACAAAATGGATTCATGATCACCTAGCCTAAATTAAGTTTGTAAGACCACAAGTACCTTTATGGCATGTATCATTTTCCATAATCTATCATTTTTAGCCAACTACAAATAAATCTTTTCAATCACTCGTTAATCAAGTCACATGATTGAGTTTCCTAATCATTGAAGATGAAAAATAATCAAAATACACAAAACATAGGGTTTTATGAGAGATATATTAGCATTTTTCCAATAATAGAGTCTATAAAGAAAACTTGCTTGTTGCAAGCAAGATTTGTCAAGTAACTTGCAAGAAATTCATGAGTTTGTCTACAAGGATCAACTCGCAAGTAGCTCACAAATAAATTGATCTACAAATTTATTTGCGAATTTTTACAAATTTGACAAAAACTCACCACTAATATCTTTGATCACTTAATTCATGCCACTAAGATCTAAATTGTTAAAGATGTAAATAACAAAAAAAAAACACAAAAAAAGGTTTTGTGAAAGGATGCCAGTAAAAAGAACTCACATTATAAACAAGACTCCTCATAAAGTCATATTTTTTCTACAAAAATTAAATCATTAGTAACTCACAAGTAACTAAGCCTATAAATTTACTCATGAGTTCCACACAATTGACACAAACTCACCAAATTCACAAAATCATTAATAACTCACAAATAACTAAGCCTACAAATTTACTCATGAGTTCCACACAATTGGCAAGAACTCGCCAAGTTTGAAAACTATGATCTAGAGTTCAAAGACTCGCCAGACCTTAGAAATTTTGAGCATTCACATATATTTGTAATAATTTTAAGTATCTTCTCTTATTCTTAATGTTCATCGTACCCATAAATATTACCCAAATGATAGTTTAAAATTGTGCCTTATGGGTTGTATTACATCAACCAACACTAATATAAAGTGGTATCATCACCACCATCTATATAGGTCCCAATTATTCAATATTATGTTCTCTTGTAGCATATAAGTTGAAATCCTTGTGCCTAGTTTTCTTTTCATTAAGCACAAACATTATGAAATCCACATTTTTTGGAGAAATTATTTCACAAAAGATGTTATTTTCAAAATAGCATGTCTATCTTGTTATGAATATTTGGTTGTAAGGGTGAAATTTGCATACCTATTATAATTCCTATTTAATTTTGTGTCATTTTGATGGAATGGCATACTACAATTAAATATTGACAAATGGCATTCTTGTACAAAGTTAAGTTCATTTTTGAACCTTTTACTCATCCCCATTTACACATCTCACATATTTGACACTATTGTATCCATATCTAGATATATTTTATATTTGTCATAATGACTCATTTATTACACCTACACTTGTATTTATTCTTATACATTCATTTCTCCCCACCAAATTTGCACTTATTTGTCGCTCATCAATCCCACAACACACTACACAAAATTAAGCCTTAGAATTTACAATCCCAAATTCAATTTTTTGGTGACTCCCCACCCAAACTATTAGCCATTATAAACCAACTTGATTCACATTTGCACAATTAATTGTTATGTTTTAGTATTTAAAGATACTCAATATATATGAATTTTAATCCATCATCATTCACAAGTTCTAAGCATTTCAATGAGAATAGTTCTAAAAACACTTTATTTGGAACACAAAAAATTAATCTGACCCCAAATCTTAGACCTGCATAGTTAATTGTTGTCTACCAACATTTGTCTAAGGTTGTAAAGCCAATTAAACAAGAGATTGTTTAAGATGAAATGAACCTTCACAATTCAATAACTTTTTCTAGGGAAATGATTTTGTTTGATAAGTGCAAAAAAAAAGTTTATAAGAGTCCACAATCAACAAAATCATTTCCACAACTTTCATCACTTTTGCACATCAAACAAAATCATTTCCACAACTTATATCACTTTCGCACATCAAACAAAATCATTTCCACAACTTTTATCACTTTTGCACATCAAATGAATCACAGAGATTTCAACATCAACTCTATACTTATACATTTCGTGATCAAAGGCCATTATACAATAGTGAAACAACTCAATGTTGCACGATATCACATTAATTCTTTATTTTAATTCCCACAAATACGTGTACAATCCTTCACATTGAAATTCCTATATTTCACATTCGATTATTCTGATGTTTCTCTAGCTTAACTATTTATATTAATTAATTAACCTAAATATGTCCCAATAGGAAAATTGTATGTTCCTTTACAGAGCAAAGGGAAGATAAAGGTAAAAAGAGGGAGATTTTGTCATCTCAAGAGGCTCTGAGGCCAATCCAAAGCAAAACAGAAAGCTTTACAATAAGCAAAGGGGATGGAGCAGAAAAGCCTCAAGACAATTTGGACTCCTACAATCCAACAACCACTCCTCTAATGTGGTCATTAGAGCTCTATGTGAATGAGCTCATGAGCATGAAAAAGAGGGTTGAACTCTTAGAAATGAAAGGGCAATGTGATGATTCCAAGCTAAAAAAATACTAGAAGCCAACTGGAATCATGCAAGGGAAAACAAGCTACTTAAGGAGCAAGTAATAAGCTTGCAAAGTAGGATTGAAAGAGGTCAAGAAGAGCTAGTCACTTTAAAGCAAGATTTAGAACAAGCAAAAACAACAGAAAAAAAGAACTCAGAGGCAACGTTGGGAAATGACACAGCACAACTAGAAGCGATTCAATAAGCAATTTCAGACATGGTAACAAGCGAAAGTAAGCTAAAGGATCAAATAAAAGAAGCCAAATCTTTGGGCACAAGTCATAAGTGGATCATCAACCACGCAAAATGAAATCATCTGGAAACACATAAAGATGCAATTAAGAGAAGAAAAAGTCAAGCAAGACAAAGCTAGAAACATCATCATCAAAGGTTTGAAGGACTTCGGAGAAAAGGAGAGGATTGATATCTTAGCAAGAGACTTTCTCAAGGACCAGCTAAAATGGGCAGGAAAAATTCAACAGGTAAACAGGATTGGAAAGAAAACAAAGGCAGGGAGGGATAGACATGTAAGGGTTGTCTTAGGTAGCATGGAAGACAAGAATGCAATCCTAAAGAATAGGGGGTCCCTTAGAGGTACTCAAATCTACTTAGATGAAGACCTAACATTCGATCAGCAAGAAGAGCGAAGGAAGGAGTGGGTGAAAGTGAAATCAGCAAGGGATGCTGGAAAATGGGCATGGTTGAAAAATGGGAAAGCTCAAATTAGCGAGCGATCATCACACAATAAATAGGGATTTGGGGCCCCACGAGAGTATTTGCACATAGTAAGTTGGAATTGTAGGGGTTACCTGTGGAGAAGAGGACCGGGGTTGGGGCCCATAGCAGAAGGGAAAGACATTATCATTCTTACAGAAACTCATGAGCATGATAGTTGCAAAGTTCCAGATTTTGAAGGGTATGTTAAAATCTCAGTGTGGAATGAAGGGACTGAAACAGGTAAGGGGCATGGAGGGATTACAGTCCTAATAAAAGAAGCTTGGGGAGAGATGATAAAAGTTGAAAAAATGGATCCAAACAAGCAGTTTATATGGCTAAAAATAACATAAAATGGGGCAATAATTTGGCTGGATGCATGTTATTTTGCTCCTAAAAACTCAAAGGTCTACAAGAAGAGAAAGATGGATAATGAAGACCCATTTGCAGCTTTAAAAAAGGACATTTATGTTTTTAGCTCTTCAAGGGAAATAGTGCTAATGGGGGACTTTAATGGAAGGACAGCCAACAATCAGTCCATTCAGTTGGGCAGCAATGGGGGGGAAGACAACAATCCTCTTTGGCTTGAGGAGGCGGAGGTTCAGCCTTGGGAAAGGACCTCACAAGATGGTAGTGGGGGTGTGTCACACTTTGGAGTGGAGCTACTTGGTTTATGTAGCTTATATGGCATGGTAGTCTATAATGGTATGAAAATGTGGCCAAAGTCAAGCAGTATCACTTGCAAAACCTACAATGGGCAAAGTGTGGTAGACTATGTGTTATGTTCCCAAAATTCAGTCTCTAGGCTGTTGGAGTTCAATATTGAGTGTTGCCCTATTGGTCTAAATTCTGATCATATGCCTCTTCTTGTTAAATTTAACATTCATGATGGCAACCAGCAAGATGGCAAAACTCGGTACTCTCATAAGAAGGCTCGTTCACAAGGAAAAATCCTTGTGAATCATGAAAATCAAGAAATCTTTGTTGTTGCGCTGGATCATCACCTCCAAGAAAGAAGACATACCATGCAATGAAAGCAATGAAAAAAACGACTACATTAGCAGCAATATGTTGGTTCCTCTAATTCACAAGGCTCTTGAAGGTTGTAAGAGATCTCGAACCAAGAAAGGGATTTCAAATACTTTTCCTGCTAACCCATGGTATGATGAGGAGTGCAAAGCAGCAAGAAGATTGGTCAAAAAGAATATGTCAAACAAAAAAAGTAAAGTAAACTACGAGAAGTTGGTAAAATCTAAAAAAGAAATCTATGTGAATTTAAGAAAGAAAGAGTTAATTGCTTTGGGTAAACACAATCCCAAAAGCTTTCGAAGAGAGCTACAGCAAAAGAAGAGTCAGGTAGAAAATAATATCACTGGGAAGCAATGGTTAGAGTATGCGAAGCTCTTGTATGAACGGCCAGTGGAGAAAATCAAGCCCCCTTTAATGCATGCCTCAAGTGAGCTCTTCTCGGAGGAGGATATCAAGAAAGGCATAAAAAATCTAGCAAGCAGTAAGGCTCAAGATATTGATGGGCTGCAAGCTGAATTGGGGTTGTGAGCTCCTCACACCTCACATCAAATACCTCTTTAATAGCATCACTCAAAATGGCTTTCCGGCTGAATGGGCTACCAGTGTGGTCATCCCCTTACATAAAAGTGGGGATATCAATAATCCTTCTAACTATCGAACTATAATGGTCAATCCTCTTCTTGGTAAACTTTATGGGAGCATGTTAGAGCGCAAAATCAATAATTGGGCCGAAAAAGAAGGTAAAAGGGCAAAGGGGCAAGCTGGTTTCAGACCAAGGCATATAACCATAGATCACTGCATCACGCTTAGGCACCTCATTGAGAAAGTTTGGGACACTCAAGGGGGTGAAGCTTTTTGTTGTTTCGTTGATTTCAAAAAAGCCTTTGACACGATACCTAGGGACAAACTGTGGAACAAAATGAAGGAACTTGGTATTCCTGATGAACTTAGAGCAGCAGTTCATAAACTTTATGAGAAAGTTAGAGCTAAAATTAGAACAAAAGATGGTATGTCTGAATGCTTTGGTAGTGACATCGGGGTCAAATAGGGTTGTCCCCTATCTCCCACTCTGTTTGGCTTATATATTGATAAGCTTGAAGAATGGTTAAACAAAACTGATGGAGAGGGTATTCAACTAGCTAGTTATGTGGTGAAGTTACTTTTATATGCGGATGATTTTATCTTAATTGCAAAATCTGCTCCTGGTTTGAGAGCTCATTTAAAGGCTCTCGAGCTCTTTTGCCAAGAGGTTGGTATGCAAGTTAACACCAGCAAAACCAAAATCATGATTTTCTCTTTGAAAAGGAAGAAGCAGCAGTTTAATTTCATTTTTTAGGGCAACTATCTGGAGGTGGTGGAAGAATACAAATATTTGGGTATTGATTTCCATAATAGGCTCAGTTGGGAGACTTGCAAGGCGAAAAGGATTCAGGGTGGCTGGAAGGCGTCTTATTTACTGCAAAACAAATGTAGGAAAGCAGAGTTATGGGATTGGAAAACCAAGAAAACCCTTTTTGGTTTGTTGGTGGCACCGGTTGTCCTCTATGGTTGTGAGGTTTGGGGGGGGTAGCATGTCAAACCACAAGTGGAGGCAAGTTGAAAGAATTCAAAAGCATTTGATCACTACTAGCATCAAAGTCAAATCTTCAGTTCCATATGAGATTCTCTTGGCTGAAACTAGTATGTTCCCGTTGGAGGCATCTGCTGTCATTCGATTAATAAGTTACTTAAAAAGAGTTGAGAACATGGATTTGCACCACTTGCCCAAAATGGTTGTTGGGGAGGAGCTAAACCGTAGAAAGAAGACTTGGATGAAGCAAAATAGCAAGTGGTTGAACAAATGGAACATTAAACTACATGAGTGTCCCAACACTAATGCTGTGATAAAAAAGTTTGTGCTAGAAAAGTTTAGGTCTACTATGTAGACTAAGCAGGTTGGCCGTAAAAAGTCACATTATATCTAGGAGTTCAACCCCACGTGGGAGCACGATGAGAAAGACTACCTAAGGGTTACAGTTAAAGGCAAGGCTAGGCTTTTGGTCGCTCAATTAAGAACCGGGTCACACCATCTTAGATGCGAGACAGGTAGGTGGGTTGTCCCCAAGGAGGCTTGGGAGCAAAGAACTTGTATTTTTTGCAACAAAGGGACTGTCGAGACTAAATGGCACTTCATGATTGAGTGTGCTGCTTATGATGATATTTGTATCCAATATGAAGACAATTTGAAGGTGGATAATCTAAATGAGCTTTTTAGGGAGACTAGGCTCCTCAAAACTGTTGGCTTTTTGGTCAAGATCTATAATAGAAGGGCTGACATGGAAAAGAACTTGAAAATGGTTAAAGTTTTAGTGCTTGGTCCCATAGACTGATGGTCTTGTGAACGTCATTAAAAACCATTCATTCATTCATTCATTACACCAATACTGCTGGATATTGTCCAAACATCTAATTATAATATTTATTAATATAGAGAAACAAAGTAATTCTATATTTTGAGGATAAAGCAATTAAAGACTTTGAAAGGACATCATAGGAATTCAGGCTAAGTCATTGAAAGATACTGCAATGATGTTTACAATTTTAACTAATAAATAATGGTATTCAACTCTTATTTCAATGCGAAGTCTCACTTTGACAAGTGTTTCAATTCCATTCGTTCTTGTATCAAAAAATTAGGGCTTACCATTCAAGTGCATCAGAATTTGTAAACATTAAATTTAACAATGAGGGTCAAATTTGAAACTAAGAGAGTGCAACTTCAGTAACAATCGTGTAACTATGAGATTGATCTCACAACTGCATATCTGACCCTCTTGCACAGATCTAATCTCTAGGAAAAACCAATTTGTAGTTTTCAAGCCTAAAACATGTTACCCTTGACTTCCATGACTGATAAAATTGTGTGATAATGGATTTTTGGGAAACTGTGTAATTAGAAATTTACCGATAGCCCAAAATGTCTCTCTTAGGTCACTAATATACCAATTTTATCAGCTTTATATGAAGATCGAAGACAAGCAGCAGTCATGTGTCATACCTAATAATGCTGAAATCACATGAATAGTACTTTGATGTTCCTTGATGTGTACAAAAGGTATCCCTAAAATGTGTTCTAAATTCTCTCTTTCTTGGATGTTCAAATGAATCAGGGTTGTCGAAGGTGTCAAATGAAAAGTTCTAAGGTCATTTGCACAAATTGTGGATCTGATCCTTGATGAGAAATGCAATACTCTAGGATCAAAACTGGTTCCTAAAAGTGAGCACAGGTAAAAGAGGTAAAGTTCAAGTTATGTGCCAGATATTAGCAAAAATCACACCACATCTACACTTGTCATTGCATAAAGAATAACCCGGCCAAAGTGAGTCCAAAAAGGAGGAAATTGCAAGTTATCCTATTTTCACCACTACAATCATCTTAACATCCAACATGAATATTTCTATGGCCACACAGACCAATTACCATAATGATTAATCCACATTAAAGCCCTGCAACGGCATGGTTTCGGAATAAATGTAAAACATCATAAATGAAATGGGGTGCAAAATCATGTGGTGGAGAGTTTCTGTTTCACACTGGGGCACAATGGCTCGAGATTTAGGGATGACATTATAAAGGGTTTGATCACATAGTAGACTCAAAAAATTTAATGCTACATTAGGTTGCTAGCTAAATAGAAAATGTTAAGGAACCTCATCGACAGAGCTTCTGAACGTTGAGAGGAAAAATAATCATCAATAACTAGAGTTCCACTTGCATGGTAAAATACTTTAGCCAAAAAAAATATTCTATTGTATTTAGATTAACAGCTCTATGGAAAAGCTAATTGCAAAACCCAAAAGAAAAATCACAACTAAAGAAACATGACCGGAAGAAAGTATTAATATGACAAGTGCAGAACAAGAGAGCATATCATGTTCTCTGACAAATCACATTTCCTGCAAACACCCTAATTGCAACAGCTTGAGTCATTAATTTAAGACGAAACCCCAGTACTTATGTCCCTAGGAAAGTAAAACTAAATTCAAGTTGTCTGAACGATATCAATTCAATACTCTCTAAAGATGGTGAAAATGCCTACACTCTGCCACTCTTGACAAGGCCCGCATCATAAAAGCCATCCTTTCATTAACATCTGTTGACAAAAATAATCATCTTGCTTAATCAATAATCGACCTGATAAAATGTGTTCTCTAATTTTCTCCTTCTTGAGGATGCCAGATATAGTAGAAAAGTGATCTTCAATTTTCTCATGCTTAGAGTTCAATAATACAAAAAGCATTTCTACAACCAGGGATTCTTTCGAATGAACCGCTACAAAAACAAATAGTGAACCTCTTTCCTGGAAATAAGCAAGTCCTAAGCACAGGACCACTTCGAAAGCTTCAGGCATCAAATATCCTTTGCTCTGTTTCTCATCTAAAGATTTTTCTTTTCCTTTCCCTCAATCACATTTGATATTTCGATAAATCCGTCTTACAAACATTGTTGATCCCAAGTAGCCAACAGCTCCTGCAAATTATAAAGATGTGCTTTTAAGAAATAATGAACATAGCATTCAGCAAAAATATGCCTGCTGCAATACAAACTATAAGATTTTCAAGAAAGTAAAATCTTAGAATAACTCACCACAAAGGATGCCCAAACCAAGGCAGAACATTAATGTGTACCCAAAATAGAAACTGGTCTGGAAAAACCCAGACATCTTTGTCTTCATATAATAGTAGTATATGGAATAGAGATACACATAGGCAGCTGTTGAAGCAGCTGAGAAGAAGGATGTCCATTGCCAGTGATAGTTTTCGGCATTAAGCAAGAAGTATGTTCCCACAATCGTGACACAGATTGTCACAATAATGAGAATCAAAAATACCAGCAGCATGAAGCCATAAACATAGTAAACCTTCAACACAAATTCCCAAACATAATCTTAGAATACTGGTAATCTTCAAATTCACTGAATATTTATAAAAGCTTCAGAAAATGCTTACTTAAATGTGTTTTTATGTAAAAACTTAAAAGCTTATGGGGTTAATATCTGCCATTTGTCTGTCATAATCAAATTCTTGCTTAAGTAAAACCAGCCTCTAGAACAAATCCAATGGACCATAATAGACAGCTTTTGCATGCAGAAAACAGATATCTTCAGCAATTCCTTACCTTGTAATTCCAAAACGAGGTGAAAACAAAATACATTTCGATAAAAATACTTCCAAATGGAAGCAGACCACCCATCAATGATACCACTGCAGGTGTCAGATACCACTTTTTTTCTGGAATTGGACGAGGAATTGTCTTCACACGGCAAGGATTGTTTGGAGCCCCACTCCAATTTCTTCCAACAACTGTTCCAAGAAGTGCTAAAGGAAAAGAAATAAATGCCCACATTATAAAAACAACCACCTGCATTAAAGGAAAAAGCATTTATGTTGTCATTAAGTTAAAGAAATTGTTAACAAAGACAAATAACAGAAGTTACAACTCTTTAGATGCCATACCATAGTGCCAAAAGGAATGGCAGCAAGAGAACCATAGAATATAGCAACCGTGTTCAAAATAAAGCCAATACTAAAGCACATGAATGGAAAAAGAGATGCTGTGAGAACCATTGACTTTATCCAGTGCTTGCCTGAAATAAGACAATTGAATCACTCCTCAGAAACGAAACAAAAAACTCAAAATACCCCCTCCAAGAATAAGCTAAAGATGCATTAAGAGCCAACAAGGTGCACTAAATTGTTCGTATTTTTTTCTCAATTACTTACCATCATTACGTGAATACAAGCCTCCACTCACATAACCAGATATAAATGAAGTAAGCGCATAGCACACAATGAAAGTTGTGACAATTGCTCCACGCCTGAATCGGTAAGTTACATGTTAATTCAAACTTGTAAAGCTGACATGAGATACTAAATTTTAATTCCTGATATCATAGGAATGTCTTAAGGAATTTTTTGTAATGCCCAAGTACAAAACATATTAAAACAATACCAAGCTCACAGAGAAAAGTGAAAAGTCCAAATATAACCTGTTTTCTATTAATAAATTTGAAATGAAGGCATAAAATTAGATGTTTTTCTCTGGTCTTAGCATTAACTAATTGAACATGTGATAATGATGATGCAATGTTAACGATTTATATATTTCTGACATAAAAGATTAACAAAGCATAGTTGTTATTTTCCATGTATATATCCTGTAGTTACTGGGAGAATGAAAACATGTTTCCTAGCTCCCATGCAAGTTGTTTTTCAGAGATTGAAACTTGACTATAAAACAGAAGCATATAGAAATCAACGGTTGCCATCAAAGAGAGAACAACTCAAATAAGTAGCCATTTCCCCAATAAAAGAAAAAAACAACTAGCTCTCCTGTTAAAATGAAAACTGTGATGAGCAACAGCATCTGCTGGATTTATCGTTCTGATTTAAAAAAATTATTGTACCCATAACATAATTTAACTTTGTGCCCAGCCCTGGAAGAAATTATTTGAATATCTTACAAAAAATAGGATGTCTACAACTTTTCATCATGGTCAATATTAGATCTACTTAACTATCCTGCTCCACATTCTCTTGCTATTTACTTCTATTATGAATTCTATCAGATTGGCATCAGGATTTAAACACTTAAACAAGGAAAATATTTTGGTACTTCACAAGAAATTGATTGCCTACAGCTCTAAATTAGGGTTCCCAATATGTAGGATAGATGAATACTAGTCCCCCCGGCTCTCAAGTAAGGGTTGGAAAATGGTATGTTCCAAAAGAGATATTGAAGGACTTGTAGTATCAAATTTGACTTAAAAGTTTTAATTAAAGAACTACAAAATCATGTTACAAAACACAATAAACAAACAATTAAAGTGTCATATGAGTTTTCTGTCACTTCTTGAAGATTCCAAGTTTGTCAGAAGTATTTATTGCTCGTGTAGTTGAATTTTTCAGAATGCAAAGTTTCATCAGTTGGAAAAAATTACCTTTGGTTATTTCTGGTCTTTAGGTGTTCATCAAATAAAAAGAGACATACATCCAACTAGTCTTGGTCATGTTTGTCTTGAAACAGAGACCCTGGCCTTAAAAATCTAATCCTCAAGGTATGGCTTACAAGCTAAAAGAGTTGTCTTTGCCAATGTCTTTTGAGGGCTTGAACATGAAAAACTAAATCTTCAAGGTATTGCTCAGCAGCTGAGTAACCTACAAACAGATACACTGAAATAATTGTACTTTTCCTTGACCTTCTTTCCATTAAAGTTCAGGGATTGAATGGTGTATACCTCAATCTGGAAGGCTTGGGAACAGATTAAGCAATTGCTAAGAGTTTCATTTCATTGAATGCATTGTAACATTTATACTTTAGAGCTAAGTTACGTTCGGTTTTGGGTTCGGTTCGGTTCGAGAACCCGTTCGCCGTTCGATTTTTTTTGGGTTTGGGTTCGTTTTGGGTTCGGTAATACAAAAACATATAAAAATCAGAAATATATACATATTTGCAGCAGTAATTAAGTTCAGAATACACCACCATATTAATAGTCAAATAACATAGCAAAAATACACCACCACTTTATACTCAAAAGTCAAATGTCATGATATAGAATTATAAATTAAAGTTTACAATCAGCCATTAATAATTATTAATTATTGATCATTGATCAATCTGAATCATATGGGTCATCAAAAAAAGCAGCATCATCAGCATCATTAGATGCTAAATTTTGTGTAGAACCACAAATAGCATTAGTGGCACTCGCACAAGCACTGCCACTAGCACTAACAGTACCGCTCTCATGCTCAGTAGTAGCTGCTTCAGGCTGATAGTCATCATCAATATCAAGTGCAGCTAAGTGACTTGTGGAAGCATCCAAGTCAAGCTGCTCTGGCTCAATATCCCACCTCCTTGTGTCTCCTTCTTTGTAAGAACTATGTTTGTGTGTAAGGAGGCGCAAGTTTGAATGCACATACACCAAGTCCTCAGCCTTTTTTGAATGTAGCCTATTGCGTTTTATTGAGTGGATGAAGGAGTATGTGCTCCAATTCCTCTCAGAAGAGGATGAACTAGCAACCTATTAAGACCAAATTAAATTAATAAATAGTTAAGAGTTACAAAAATTAACTAAACAAAATTATTAATTAAAATTAAAATTAAAATTACAAATATAAATTATAAAACTTACTTGGGATAAAACTTTTATTGCAATAGGTTGGAGGTGCATGTATTCTTGCCCATGGAAGTACCACCAACTATGAGCAGCCACCCTACACTTGTCTCGAAGAGCATCCATATTCTGATCAACACTCCCAGAGCATGCAAAAGCCATAAACTCAGCCCTCACTCGATCACGTTGGTCACGATCACTGAAGATTCTACGAATTGCTGCCTTGTACCCTTGGGCCACTTCACCATCCCTATATGGAGCAACTCTTGATGAAGTAGAAAGTATCTCAGGGCTATAATATTTGGGACTCAATGCAAAAGCGAGAAGATGCAAGGGAGTGGTCATTTTGTTCCATCTATCAACCATGATTTCCTGTAGCTCTTTGAAGAATTTTTCTTCAGGATCTTCCTCTTTTGCATTGATGATGGATCTCATCTTCTCAATCATTGAGTCAATACCATCATATACTTCGCCCAAACAAGGTCTATCCAAGTCAGTGTAACGGATCATGCTCAGTATGGGCTCGGTGAAACTGACGAGATACTCAACACGATCCCACCAACCATCATCTAGGACCCTTTGCTTGATCCTATTTGCCCTTTCATTGCTAGATTGCCTCCATACAACCCAATTAGGGCTGATTACCATGGCACATAGTGCCTCACGAACCTTTATAAGTCGTCTCAACACAATTGTGTTGGAGGCAAAACGGGTCTCGGCAACCTGTTTGAAAATCAAAATTAAAATTAAAATATAATTTAAATATACAAAATCAAAATTTAAAAATTAAAATTAAAAGAAAATTCAAAAATTTAAAAATATTGAGAATTAACTTACCTTCAACAACTCCAATTTAGAGAATTGTCTAAACATTCCTTGCGTCATATGGTGGTTGGTGACAAACATTTGGATGTCTTCGCCCTCCGCATACACCTGTTTGATCCATTCAATTTTGGATCCAATTTTTTGTAGCATTAGATTGAGGGAGTGGACAGCACAAGGTGTCCAAAAAATGTGTGGATACTTCTCCTCAACCAATAACCCAGCAGCCCTACAATTTTTGGCATTGTCGGTTACAACTTGCACAACATTTTGATGGCCCACTTCTTCAATAGCTTGGCAAAGGATGTCAGCAATAAATGGACCATCTTTCACCTGTCCTTCACAATCCACTGCTCTCAAAAACATTGCCCCTTTAGGGGACACAGCAATAACATTGATCAATGGGCGATTTCTTGCATCTTTCCATCCATCAGAAACTATGGTCACCCCTGTTTCGATCCACGAATCCCTTATGGGCTTCAAAGAGTCTGCTACATGTTTCACCTCTTTCTCCAATAAGGTGCAACACACCTTCTCAAAACCTGGGCCCTTATACCCCTTTGGAGCCTCATTAATAGATTTCACCATTTTTTGCCAATATGGTGAACGAACAACATTGAATGCCAATCCATTGGCATAGACACATCTTGCTATGTCTTGATCAGCAATCTCTCTTGCCTCATTTTGAAATGAAGCTTCCAACGGTCCCTTAGATCTTTTATTTGAAGAGGGCATGGTTTGCTCTTGAGGGATGTCCATAAATGGATGGCTTTCTGTAGGTGGATAATAAGAAGGTGGTGTAGGGGGTTTCATGGATCGAGATCCTTTCTTCAAAGGATGGCTTGTTTTACCACTGGTTGTTTTTTGGTCTGCCTTTTCTTGCTCAGCAATATATTTCAACACTATATCTTTTGGAATGCCTTCGTTGTCTTCACCTGGACAATTCTTGATGCCTGATTCAGGGATCCCGCACAAATGCCCTTTTACTCGACTGTATGAGCTCGAATATTGAACATTGCAATGACTACAAATCCAAATATATCCTCCACCACCTGGAAGTTGCCGAACCATTTCTACATATTTCCAAAGGGGAGAGGATGGGTTTATTTTGAAACGAGATTGGATTGAGCCTGAGGAGGTACCGGTTGCCATTGTAATACGGAATAGTGAATACCTAAGGCACAACATATTGAAATTTTGGTATTGATTCATTGAATTTGAAAGTAAAAGACTTAATTAATTTCAAAAAAATGAAAAAATTGAACATGTGTTATAGACATTTAGAGGAATGAAAAGTAAAACAAAACAATAACTAAAAAACAAAACAAAAGAATTGAAGTTCACTTGTGAAAAAAAATGTAAAAAAAATAATCAAAAACTTCAAAGAACCTACCTCTTTTGAAGAAATCTTGCTCTACGATCTTCTTAGCAATGAATAGACACTTGCAAGTGCTTAGGAATAGGACAACAATCAACTTTGAACAATCTACGATCAGCCTTCAAGTCTATTCCAGCTTGTGCAAGCAAAAGAGTAAGTTCAGCAATGGAGGCAAAAAATCCTTTTTTCTCATTCACAAATTGGTAAAATGAGTTTCACTTTACCTATTTCATGTTTTTGAGGCAAGTATTAGGGTTAGAAAGAATAAAAAACTATTTAAAAGTCAAAAAAAATATTAAAAAATTCAAAAACGTGTTAAAAATGCTTGGAGCGAAATTCTCCCGGGTTCGAAATATTCGAACCTTGGCGGAACCTGATCGGTCGAACCACAGCCGAACCCCAGGCCCATTTTGGACCCAGGCGTGGTGGGACGGACCCGGGCCGAACGAACAGGGGCCTATATGGCCGAATCGGTAACATAGCTTTAGAGTGATGATAATCATTTCATAAGAACTAGCACCTGGTCTGCTGCTGCATAAATGGATTAATAAATGCATGAATATATTTTTGGTATCAACTTTAAGGACACTTCAACATCTTTAAATAAGTTCCCAAAAACACA
Organism: Sequoia sempervirens; assembly: GCA_007258455.2. Taxonomy (NCBI): domain Eukaryota; kingdom Viridiplantae; phylum Streptophyta; class Pinopsida; order Cupressales; family Cupressaceae; genus Sequoia; species Sequoia sempervirens. The sequence continues at coordinate 42,512 of VDFB02189124.1, read as the reverse complement.
TAATTTTGAAAAAAAAACAGATTGCGTGAGTATGCTAGCATGCGCACAAATAAGGTATTAAGTATAGAACACCTGATGCAGAGTCCAAAACTTGGGTAACAGGGGTATGAAGGTATGGCAGTGTAGAATTATAATCAATTATTTATGATTAAACATGAGAATATTTAGCACAAGCAGTGATAACATATATATAAAAGCACAAAATTTTCTTAATGTTAGGCATCAAATAATACATCTATCACAATTAAAAATGTAGACTTTATCTTGCTCAATTTCCAACCTTATGGACAAGATATATAAAAGATTGAGTTACATGTAAGCTATAACACACACTGGTAGGGTATCTAAACCTTCACATAACGTTCGTTGTCTCTTTTTAGACTATTTCTTATTAAATTGTCTTTTAGACAATATTTACTTAATAATATTCTCCAATAATACATCTATCATCAACAAAAATGTAGATTTTATCATTGCTCAAACTCCAAACTTATGCACATGTTATATAAAAGATTGAGCTACATGTAACTGACTGCTCACATTGTTAGGGTTTCTAAACCTTCACATGATGTTCATTTTCCCTTGTTAGACTTGTTCTTTTTAAATTGTTTTTTTCATAAAATGTATGGGTTATAGCTGCACTATGTGTAGGAAGCACACCCTAAGATCAAATGGGTGACTGGATGCATCTTAAGAGACAGCACATGAATTCTGGTGCATCCGAAATTTTGGTGGGTCCAGGCACCCCAATGGCTCAGACAATTTTTAAAAAATACATTTTTTTTCTTACAAAGTATTTTTCCTAGTCCCGGCGTTATTAATATACTTTCCGCCTGTGGTGAGACGACACTCACCCAGGCACCAATGCTTGCTTCCGAACTGGGCACTCTCTGTCCGACCCATTGGCCCGGGCTCCGGCCACCCAAGCCCGGCGCCACCGGGGTTGATGGCCGGAAGTTGACTCTCATGAATTCAGATGGTTGGAATTAAGTATGTTAGGATGATAATAATAAAAAATAATACTTCAAAATCATTGCATCCCTCATTGGTTAGATCCCCTCAATGCTAACTAAGCCTTACCATCTCTGATCTATCAATGACAATTAAAAAATATGGTCTCAAAGATTTTATTTTTATGCAAAAAAACACCAATTGGAAAGATATATAAACTCATTTTATGCATAATATTAATCTTTCTAAATTTCTGATTATGACTGATAGCTACAAACATTACAAATCTGGTATCTGAAAATCTACACTCTAAATCAATCATTACATAAGAAACATAACCAAAGTTTCACCTTCCTGACTTCCTCACCTCATCAGAACTAGAATCTCCCCAACCACACCAGTCACTACTTAGTAACTTACAACCACTGTCTACAATGGTGGCTGCAGCTCAAGCAACATCCCGTGCAGAGAAGTAGCTGCTACATTTCGGCTCATTGCACTTGAGTGGCTCCTTCCTCCTATAAGGCTTGTAAATGGCTATGGATAGATCGCATTTGCAGAAAAATGTCCGCACATGCCAACTATGAAATCCAATCAATCCTATTAATGTCATTCATTGAAGTTTTTAGTGCATGAACAGAACATTTGAGTACCTGGTCTGACCCTAAAATCCTGCAAACCTACATACAGCCTTTGCATCAATCATAACCTACACCATATTGGAGTGTCAATCCCTCATCGAGATTCCTTAAATAGGAGAGCAACATCCTTGTGCTTTCCAAAACAATCAACAGCCTTGAGGTCTAATGGACATGCTGAAGATGTAATAATAACATTGATGAGCGGTCTCTAACTAATGTATCTACCTATCCATAGCAATTGACCAAACTGTCCTTACCAATCTGCCTCCATTTTGCATGTGCTCGTCTTTGACACTTGTTTATCCAACAAGCTTGTCCTCAACATATGTTTACATGGAAAGTTACCCCATGACCCCATGGGGCTGCTTAAGTGTATTTTCTGCTTAAATTTAAGCAGCTGGAGTGTTCCCAAGCAAATTTTTAATTATGGGAAAAGGATAATTTGGAATTTTTCCCAATTTTGATGGAGCAGCTCCTGTTTAAGAATTGAAAATAAGCTGTGAAAAAAAGGAGGGGCTAGAAATAAGCAGCAACTGCATATTGCCAAAAATGTCACATGGCTCCACAAATTTCTTTCCCCTTTTTTAACATTTGCCTCCAATTTTTTTTTCTAAATTTTAACTGCACAAATTGTTATAAATACTATTAATACAAATTTAAGATGACTGCTTCAAAATAAGCAGAAAAATTAAATATTCGTGGGGCCACCACCTCCACAAATAATTCCTAAATAAGTTGAGCAGTGACTGCTAGCCAAAATAAGCCAAGCAGCCGCATAGGGACCTGCCCTTATAGGGAGGCATGTAATTGCATTCTATCCCACCACCCCCTTGAGACTTATGATATGAAGAGCAGACAATATAGAAGGCAATGCAACTGCAATAAAAGAATTTGGCAATAGCATCATCTACATTAGACACAAATACAAATGTTGTCTTGGTAAGTTACACTGCATGCAAATAGGAGTTGTTTTTCAGTTCAAATCTCACTACTGCTTATAGTACAAGCTGAGTCCACTTGATAATGTAACAGTGTTTCAACTTCCGTCCATAAAGTGAGTTGTAAGTTCAAATCTCATTACTACTTATAGTAGAACCTGAATACACTTGATAATGACTGTTTCTTGCATCATCCACATCAGACACAAATAACAATGCTGTCTTGGTAAGTTACTGTGCATGCAAATAGGAGAGTTATAAGTTCAAATCTCACTACTACTTATAGTACAACCTGAGTCCAATTGATAATGAGTTTCTTCCAAAAAGGAGGGGCCAGGTTCAAATGCAGAATGGGTGAGTTGTTTTACACCTTGTTGAACAATAAGGTAAATGGTAAAATGCCCTTGTAGTCTTCCACAAGGGGGACAAGTCAGCCTAATGATGGCAATGTTTCCTCCATAAAAGACGGTATAGGTTCCAATATGGAGGGTAGAGTTGTTTGTAAACCTAGTTGAAGACTGTGTAAGGTCAATGGAACAATGGAACAATCCCCTTGTAGACTTCCACGAGGGGGGAATAACAAATTGATGTCTCACTTGGTAGTGACCTTAAAAAACTATATTTATCCTCTCAATTTTACATATTATACATTACAACTAATGAACTGGTGCCACTACAGGTCCAAATATGGAAGAGGGTATAGTTGTTTGTAGAACTTGTTGAAGATCGTATAAGGTCAATGGAAGTATGGAACATTCCCCTTGTAGACTTCCACAATACGAGGGGTAAATAACAAGTTAATGTCTCACTTGACAGTGACCTAAAAAACTATATTTATCCTCTCGACTCTAAACATTATTCATTCCAACTAATGAACCGGTGCCAATACAGGTTCTTCCCTTTAGAAAGCCATTTAGGTGTCTCTCCCTTCACATCTAATTCAGATTGTGGAAGGTGAACCTACTTGTGACACTGAAACTTGGACCACAACAACGACATGAGAAAGTGAGAAGAGATATAAAGAGAACTCTGAAAATTAAAAAACCAGTTTCATCCTTGATTGTCAGTAAAACTTGCAACAATAAATGTGTTAAAACCAAGTCTCAACCATAAAATATGAAATTTCCACAGGTACAATCAGTTATTTTATGGACTACTCACAACACTCTCCTTTGCAAAATATCCTCCTGGAACAACTGAGGCAAATATACACATTTTGATTTCTTTTTTTTACATTATTTGTTGCGAGTCTTATGACTCAAGAGAACCAGCTAAGTCGTGTAGAGTCTCTAACGTGATTTGTTGAATCTTTACTAAATCAAGGCTCCCAAAGCCGCCTGGAATCAGCAGAACTTATACACAGCTCAAACTTGCATAAGTCTTCAGAGATTTGGATTTTCACAGGTGAACTAATAGTATAGGTCTAGTACTCATACAACTATGAAATGGTTTTTTATTCCAACATTTTGAATCTCTTTATTTCAAGGAATCAATAGATCTAAGATCAAAGTTAATGGTTTTTTGGATTCAATGCATTGTTCCTTAAATACATGCTGTAATGGGTTTATATAAGGTATTTGAGAAAAAACAGCCAAATGCATCAATTAGTATTTTTTAATTTATGTTTTAAGAAGTTTATTACTGTTTAAGGTAATGTATTAAGAGGCCTCCAATCTCCTTATGTCAAGGAATTAATAGATCTAAGATCAAAGATAATCGTTTTTTGGATTCAATTCATTGTTCTTTAAATATATGCTGTAATGGGTTTATATAAGGTATTTGAGAAAAAACAGCCAAATGCATCAATTAAAAAAAAAAAATTATTACTGTTTAAGGTCATGTATTAGAGGCCTCCAAGAGTTTCTAATCGCCCATCCCGCCATCCCTATTATAAATATTGTTATAATGTAATCCCTATCACTTCTCTCAAGTGTCTCTTCAAATTGTGGTCCTCCCTTCCCAACACTATAGCTTTAATAATGCATATATGAAATATCATGTTTTGTTGCAAGACAATTCTGCCAAGGCTGTCTTTTCCACCCTACCATGTTTTATGTCTTGATCATTTTCCTAAATTCTAGTTTGGATGGATCCACCAATTTCTCCAATACATGGTCTTCCACATGAACATTCTACATTCTATCAATATACTCCACTCCACTTTTTACGGTCACATTTGTCTTTTACCAACCTTAATTTGTTCTTCAGTTTATTAACAAGTAGGAAAGTGGGATCAATTCCTTTTCTTCTCAATATTTTTTGCAATTTTGTCTGATGTATGCCTAATGTAAGGTAGATATGCCTCTCTCTTCTGCTCTTATACAGCCTCTTTCTCAACATCCTTACTTTCAGGTTTTGTATTTCCGTTGCATTTTCAAATGCCTTACTGAGTTGTTTATCTTTGTATCATTCTTTGCTAATACCTTGGAAAGGCACTCTCTTTTCAAGCTCAAATGTTCTTTTCTGAGATCCTCAAGGCTCTGGTTGCTAGTGTTTTCAAAACACCCACTTTTTGTGCAGGATGATGATGTGAATTTGCTTGTAGATATAAATCAGCGTGTCTTATTTCTATCTACTTGGCACATGAAGATTCCTTCTTTTCTACCAAAAAGTACATCTAGAATGAGATAAAACCATCTACCTCTGATTCCGTAGTGGACTTTAGATCCTGCAAAAGACTATATAGGTGTGTAAGGAAATCAGCGATGCTCTCTTTACCATGATGCTAATATACATTTGTGTCATCAATAAACATCTTCCAGCACCTCTTGCTAAAGTCTTGGCAAGAACAAGCAGAGTCCTGCAACTATAGCATACAGGGACCCAATTTATATCCCTTTCATTAAATCGGGCATATATTCCACATTTTATAACATAACATGCCCTGTACGTCAAAAGCTCAGCATTCATAAACATAACACACAGAGATCTGTATAATATTCATACTTATTCAGTGTTCCATTCATTTTACCTGGACCTTAATGCAAAAATTTCCCTTGGGTGAGAGATCAAGCATTTGGAAAGAGTTGGTATGCACACACTTTCAAAATTTGCCTTATGCATTACATGTCTATCTGGATTTTCTTCCTATATAGCCAAACTTTAGGTTTCAGAACAAAAAATGTCTTGGGCTGCACTGTTCCAAAACTAATTCATTGAATTTATGAGTACTGTGAGTTAACTCAAAGCATGAAGGATTTTACAAAAAATTGAGAAGAAATCTTAAATATCATTATATTGAAAAAAGGCCAAACTTAATTTTATTGAGTGAGAATGAACACACAATTTACAAACAATATCTGCGAAGTCTAATTGTCTACAAGCAAATGGCCAAATTAACAATAAAATGTATATTATGCTGAGACAAGATCACAAGAAAAAGATAAGGGTATTTTATACCTAATTTAACTTCTTAGACATGGAAGTAGCAATAGGGCAAAGTTATTTTTGTGAAAAGCTGTCAACAAACATTATCGAAAATAGTAAATTCACATACCCAATGTATAGCATGCCAATGATTGCCAGTAAGATGACAAGAAGCACAAGCGTAGCAAGTTGTGCTCCTGTCCCCACTAATGCAGACAGCATGACCAAGCTTCTAGGTGTTCTAAAAACATCTCCATGGACAAGCTTCCAACCTGACTCTTCACTAACATCCCTCTCCTATACAAAGGAAGCCCACAAGATTAAAATTAAAAACATAAATTTAAATTATCAAAAAAAACAAGCACATAATCTTAAAACAAATAATCACATTATTTAATCTCACATACAGCATAAAACAGGCACCAAAAGATGTATAATGACTCTAATTGCTAGGTGTTACAGCAGTAGATTCTCCAAATTCTAAAGTATGATAGAAATAGTGATTTAAAAATAAACTTCAAACATGTTCTCTTTGTTAGTTGTCATTACTGTCTGCATGGTAGGTTTTTATACACCAAAAGCACAAAACCTGCAGGCAAATGCAGAAACATAGAAAAGAAAATACTAAAAAAGCACATTACAGGTACATATAAACACTTACCAGACTTTCTAAATCATCATCCTCTCGAGCATACTTTGCATAGTCATTTCTCAGAGTTCGCATCAAGATCATCGATACTAAACCAGTGAGAAAAATAACCATCATGAATGAATTGAAGATGGAAAACCAATGGATCTGTTTATAGAAAAACAAAAAAAAAAGTAAGCAAACTTGACTTTCCTATTTCAGAGACAAAACAAACTTTGTGGCACAAAAGGAAGTCAGTGATCATCTCTTTACAAAAGGACCACCATGGTTTATCTTCTTAAATACTTTAATTTGTCCTAAAGCATAGTATATAAAGTATTCCAGCATGTAACATTACAAGGCTCAGAGAGTTGACATAAATAACAATGGTAAACATGTATGCCTTTGCTGTTAACTCCACTTAATTGATACAACTTGACCTCCTCCATTTTACCTGGTGTTCAAAGAAAGGATAGTCTAAATATACATCAAAACGCCTAGCAAAGGTTATATTTGTCTCAACCCACTTTACTGAATAAGTAAGCTCCAATGGCTTTCCAGCAGTAAGTGGAGTAGGATTTTCCTGAGTAAGGTTGACATGAATTATCTGCAATTCAAATTACATGTGAATTTTATGAACAGAAAAGAATAGCCAAATGAAATAACTAAAAATCATGCCAAATGATTGAAATAAACTTTAAAAGAGTGCAAATAATACACATTCAACAGACCTGATCCTTATTCGTTTTCACAATGATATTCTTGTGTGTGTATAACAAATACTTCTGGTCATCACGCTTCTGTGCATTCTGTTCACCAACAAAACCTGTGAAGTAGAGTCACTGGCATATGTCCTAATAGACTAGATAAACTCTGAAACACAAACAATGGTAACAAAGATTTTAAAGTAGACACCAAATATAATAGCAGACATACCCCACAGAGGCAAATCATCTGAAAAAGCAGACCAATGCGCCATCCATGATAAACAAATAAGCACGTGTCAGTCAAGATCACTTTGCATATCAATTCAGGAAAACATATCAACCCGTCAAAATTCATGTTTAGCAAAAGGAAGCATCATGCCTAAGGAGAAAAGACACACCCATAAAGAATTCAAACCAGTAGGTATTCTCAATAGCATCCTTAAACTGCTTCACTTTTGCAGCATCAAGTTCAAGTTCACAAATTGTGCCTCTCTCGACAGTTTCTGCAACAAAACAAACTCTGTTAGAAAAACAAATTTTAAATGCAACTCGAGTACCCATGCATGCAGTTTCTTCAACTTAACATTATCTAATCATAACCTGTAGCCAAAAAAAAGACAGATGATTTATTAAACTAATAACACTACAGTCCTTTTTCATAGTCAAGCCCACCATATCTTGTAAGAGCATATACCAAAATTAACTAATAATATTTGAGTGTCTATAAACTATCAAAACAGATGCCACTATGGTACTTCACCCCTGAAACTTAAGAATGGAAAAAAAATAGTCTTACTTCGATATTTTATTTCAATTTGGCTGTCAATGAGCTCATTTCCTCCCAGAACTTCGCCAAGCCCACCCCATTTGTGTACAGCATTTTTCCCTGGATGACAAAAAGGAAGACTATAGTAGTTGTATGTTTCTTGAGGATTGTTGTAAGGGCCAACTTTGTTCACCCATAAGGTGACAGGATCTCCTGCTCCATACTGCTCACAGAAAAAGCACAAATTCTTTCAGTTTGTTACAAAATTCTAATATTCAGACCAAGGTATAGATCAAAGCACTAGCAAAAGAAGCTCCAATGGAGTGTACATGAATGTTTATAATTTAACACAAGGATCAGAAAAACTAATTAAAAGATTACCAAATATTATATTGTTTGAGTGCATGATCACTGGATAAAAGCAATCCACCTATGTAATGTTTATGAATTTACCCATGTGCCAGTTTTAGTTCTACAATTTCACCCATTGCCAGAGAGAAATTGCATTGATGAGAATTTATGGATCATACTAGAAAGTAATGATAATAAAATTAAGCCATCAATTGTAGGTCAACTAAAAAGATAAAAAGGAGTGAAGCTTAAAATGGCTTACAGACCATTTGTGTCAAATATCAAAAAGTTTAATGCACAAATGCACGACAGTATTGAATTTTCAGAAAATACAATTGAAACTGTCCTCTTACACACAATATAAAGAATAGCAGAAGACAAAGGGATTAAAGAATATTACAAAATGAAATTATAATTAAGTTTATTAACCAAGACGAATTTGAAGAGTGATGACTCTTGGAGAAAACTATCTATTTAAGAGAGACCAAGCAAAGAGGAGGAGGAAAAATTGAAAAACATTTTATTATCTGATTTTTACTCCTTGTGGAGCATGGAACTTCAGTTCAATTAACCTGAGGACAAAAACCCTCTAGGTCTGGACTTGGAGAATGAAAACTCACAATTCCTTAGAGTGATTCCACATGGAGATCACCATTGCGCAGGTCTGATTGATCCTCAGTTTGTAATTAAAGAAATATCCTTTTAAATTACAGATATTACCAATTAGTAAATTACAGATATATTTTGTACTGTGATCACTACTCATATTAACCAGTCCATACAGTTGTTATTTGCTTATTTGAGAATTGCCGTATCATTATTATTCGCTAAATGTTTGAATGAAGATGACCGCAGCATATTTTTCTATTGTTTAGTGCTGATCTGAGGCTGCCGCAAATCTGATTAAGGGAGTCGCATCTCAATAGCAGCAATTTATTAAATATTTGGTGAGTATAATGCTTTGAACTCATGATATTTTAATACAAATGTGTTGATTGCTGTCCCGGGTGCATTGCTCTGAAAATATCCATTATTTGATATCTATTTATTTGTGTCAAAATTATGGCCAATTTGGGAGTTTTGTGAATAGCCATTAACATTTAAATTTTGGAAAGTAAACTAAATTTGATCAGATATTACAAAATATTCCTTTCAGGATATTACATGATTGATGAGGAAAGTTTGGGCTGCTTATGAAGCAGTGGTCCTGTTTGATATCTCTTGAGATTATCTGCCAGTAGTGTCTAGGTTAGATTGTACAATCTGCCACCAGAAATTTGGAGCAGAGACAATCAGAAAGGAATTGGAAACTCAATGATTACATACATCTATTATTCAAACACCATGAGAATAGGAGACTACTCAAATTTTGCTAAACTTTGGGTGCATCAAAGCCACTTATATTTTATAGCTTAAAAAGGATAATTTCTAAATCTGAAGAAAAAATCTCTGGAAAACAGCAAGAAGCCAAACAAGTTCTTATTCAAAAAGCCAAGAAATTTGGAGCAGAGACAATCAGAAAGGAATTGGAAACTCAATGATTACATACATCTATTATTCAAACACCATGAGAATAGGAAACTACTCAAATTTTGCTAAACTTTGGGTGCATCAAAGCCACTTATATTTTATAGCTTAAAAAGGATAATTTCTAAATTTGAAGAAAAAATCTCTGGAAAGCAGCAAGAAGCCAAGCAAGAGACAATCAGAAAGGAATTGGAAACTCAATGATTACATACATCTATTATTCAAACACCATGAGAATAGGAAACTACTCAAATTTTGCTAAACTTTGGGTGCATCAAAGCCACTTATATTTTATAGCTTAAAAAGGATAATTTCTAAATCTGAAGAAAAAATCTCTGGAAAACAGCAAGAAGCCAAACAAGTTCTTATGCAACCATCCAACAGAAAGAACTCCTCAGCTGTTTCTCCACAACACAGAGACATGAAGCCAAACTTTGAAGTAGTCAAGTAGACTGGATAATCTCCAACTGAGACTGACACCCAGCCTAGAATTGAAAAAGATTAGGCAGATCCAAGAAAAATAAATGGCATTGTGCAAAAGGGCAATGGCCTCTGTTGCACATCCTACAAAGATAATGATGATTGATGTATCTTAAAATGTGAAAAGCAACAAGGATCCTGCAGCAGAAGTATTTGGTCCTGTGGATGACATGAATCCCACTAAATTAATTGATTTAGATGAGTCAAATGGACATATGCCATATGGAAGAAAATTCTTTCATGCAAAACTCTCTTCCAATAAACGTTTCAGACTTTCAGTGGGGTGTGAGAACGAGCAGAAATGCAAGATTCTAAGAAGTCCCTTGGACATTTATCCAGGTGCTCATAAAGATTCCCCATACAGAGAACTTGAGACTGCACAGACGAGCAATTTTACACCCAAGTACAAGGCTACACCACTAATATTGGACAATGTAGTTTGATCAGCCCAACTCTTCCTAACGTAAGACCTTCAAGAGAGAACAAGATCAAAACAATTCTTGTGCAAACTGAGCATGCCAATGGTATTGGCATTGATTCACTAATTTGGGCTCAAGCAAAGACTGGTTAAGTGCTCTGTAAAATATGTATACAGATTCCGCATCCAAGAAAACTTGGATCATAGGTGCAACCAGTTTGTCAGTTCATCTAAGGCATCCCAGGTCTTCCAAAAACCTCTGTTCTTAATTGGCTGGCCATACGAAACATGAATTTAACTCAATGAAACCTAGAGAAAAGAGGTTTTCCTGGGCCATCTCAGTATGCCTTACACCAAAAGAGAAAACATGAAGTGAAAGTTGAAACTATTCCTTCTCTATGCGATTTTGACTCAGGCTTGTGGAAATCTATGTCTTCCAATGGGTGGCTCCAGACAATCCTTAGACACATGTCTATCAATGGGTAACCCACGTAGACCTGAAACAGTGACAAGCAAACAAAGAGAGCCCAAAAGGTGCTTGTACAATTGGCATTGTGGAAGGAAAGAAATAGACAAATATTTCAGGACAGGCCATTACCCCATGAAGACTTGTGGAGAAAAATAAAGATAAGCAAAGAAGCAAGCAACAAACCATGTGTTCAAAATGAATAAATGACCGAACTGATAAAAACGACTTTCAGTTAACAATAAAGTATGAAACTCTGCTACCCATATTCTTGAAAGTTACTAACATTGATGGGATTTCACTATGGAACACATGAACAAAAGTGGATGGAGGTACCTGCAGGAATTTAAATTATGAGATGGCATTCGTCTATTCAAAGGACATTGGTATTGCCACTAATAACCAGGCAATGACCACGGGGCTTCTCATATCAAAAAACAATGTGATAACTTATATGCAAAAAGGGCAAATTCCAGTTGGTTGCAAATGCATTGAATAATAACAATCCAAATCACTGAACTTTGAAGAGATTTAGAGATGAAGCCAAAAGCATAGTCACAGCATTACAAGTCTCCTCAATACAGCATGCATATTGACAGAGAAATAGTCTCTGATGAAGCCACAAACAAGAATAGATGGTAAAATTATATGCTCGGAAAATGTGCCATGAAAAATTGAAATCCCTTGTCAAGAGCAGTGCAATGAGGTAAAAACTAGCCTACAGCATTGGGCAGAATGGGGCATCACAGAAAACACTGATCACTGAAGCTGAACCTCAGCCCACTGTTAGACATATAAGGATAATGGGGGAAAATACATGGAAGGGCATGGTAGGATCCCTACATATAACAACAGAAATATGAGAGATAATAAAAAATTTAAAATAATATGTAGAAATACAAAAGGGATCACACAACACCAGATATGTTTGTGGGCTCTGATGCCCTTGGGTGAATGAAGAATGGTGTAGGATAATTAAGATGCATTTGAGGTGGTTTAATTATGGGATTTTAAGAGAAAGCATGAACCTAGGCTAGATTTCCCTCATCTATGAACTGGGAATTGGTTCCTAACAATTCCTTATATTAGGATCCATACTTATAATAACAGAGACATACCACATAATAACAGTAATACACAGAATAAAACTGATCATACATGACACAAGAGATGTTTGTGTGCCAAGATGCCCTAATATCCAATTTAGTTAGACATTGAATAAACCCTTGAGCCAGGGAAACACCATACAATACTCCTCATGGAAGAAACCACTGCACAGTATATCTCTATCTTGAGATCCAAACCAAATACAATATTCTTGACATCCCCTTACAATGATGCAGCCAATAAATCATGAATACAAATCTATGAGATGCGAGTCTTCCAGTGGTTGGCATGCAGTGGAAGACCACGTAATCCAGCCGATACATCCTTTCTCAGGGCAAGTAATTCAAATGTTGCTTACTTTCCTTTAATAGCAAAGAGTAATTGTCCTTCTAAAAGCCACAAACAACTAATAGAGTTTATAATACCACATTTGTCATTTATTTAAAAGTACAAAACAACATTGATACCATCAACTACCAAAGGTGCAATTTGAAACAAAACCTCATCAGCATCACATACTCTAAGATCGTTCAGGCATGACTGAAATTAAACACAGTAAAGTTTCTGGCTCAAACTGTGATACAATGCCAATACTGAATAAGATAGGGCAAACCACCGTTATCTGACTCAAACCAAACTCATAGCTTCTGGGATTTAAAACCATAGAGCACCCAAAACAAGTCTGAAAAGACTGACTTGGCCAAAATTGCAGAACGGTAAGATTTGTAATTGCATAAGATTTGGCCATCTTTGCAGTAAGAAAAAAATGAAAAAAGTCCACCACAACACAATTTTTTTGATTTTATTTTTTCTCTCAAAACATGACAATGCAAAGCAAATAGGCATTTAAAGCTGAACAAAATTTACTTGTCGTAACTAGATTTCAGCTTGGCCACGTTTTTTCGCATCAACTGGTGAGCAAGGGTAAAAGTTCAATTTTTTTGTGAAAATATGCGTAATTCATGATTTTCCAATTCGTCATAATCTTTTGCCAAGTTGTGATTCGAAGGCTAATTAATCTGAACCAAATTCAACGTAGCATATCAGTCTTGTCTAGTAAGGACACGTCCAATTTTAGATGCACATAGCTGCATGGAATTTTAGTTTTTACTGTTGATAGGACTGAAGCGATCACTTTTGCCTTTGAAAAAAGTGCCTTGGTTAAGGGGGTTGATACCCGCCACCCAATTTTTCAACCTAGAGTTCTAATAGGTGAGGGCTAGCATTTGGACTTCACCAGCTCAAAATAAAAATCACAGACACAGCACAACGCAGATCTAGTTGTCAGAAGAAACCAATCACTCAATTTACAGTATGACTTACTATAGTTGGAAATCACGTCAGGATTTATTCAGTCCCTAAAGTGACGAATCAGGAGACAAGGGAAAATCTATCGATCCGTAACTTGGCTCAGAAACTAAAACTAAATCCTTACAGGCTTCTTTCATAGAACTTGTCTAGTGTATAATAGAGCATAAAGCACAATGCCCACATAGCCATTAGCATTCCAGAGGCTGGGCAGGGCTGATCTAGCAATCCGATGACTAAAATACAAAAAGGGATTTAGATCCAGCACAATTCCTATTTTAATTTGGAGGCCTGAAGAAAGAACTTTCCAAGCATTGATTCCGGGCTCAATTCTTGTAAACTCATTATAAATATATAAATAAAACACAAAAAAACTAGGGTTTTTATATGGTACAGTGTTCAAAGCTTGTTCAATACAGTAAAAATTGCCCTTGGATATAACGAAAATAAAAGAGTCCAGTTGCTTGCCTTGTGGTCGTATTCCGAAGCAAACGCTGTCGTGAACAGATATAGTACCGAGCATAATAACCAGAGCTCCCTACCCATTTTGTTAACCCTGGGTTTGGATCCAACGCAACCTGCTTAAGCTTCGCCTGGATCTCCTTTGTCCAAGTTTAAGATTTACTTGCCTGCTCAACACAGATAAAATTATTTCATTTAACAAAATGAAAGGAAAGGAAGAAATTGAGGACGGAGCGTTCTTTGTATGCCTTCCTAGCTCGGCTTTCCATTTCTAACTTATATATTCATCATTTTAATGTCGCTTATATTTTTTTATTCTCACTTGGAGGTTCGAAGTTTATTGGTGGTGTCACGGAGGCAGAGGATTGGACTTCGTACACTTTTTTAAAATTAATAAACATACAATTTAACGAAACTTAAAATAATAGTGGATTTCTAATTCTGTTGGCTTTACCATGGCTCCAAGAAAGGTGAAGTCCAACTTCCTCCAAATTTCAAAGAGTCAAAGTTGGTCATTAAAATTAAAATAAGTTTAATAGTTTAGAGAAATACCTACTAAATTTAAAGATAGAAAATTAGAAAATATGATAGCAAATGAAGGGAATGATGAAATAGTGTAAAATCAAGAAAGTCATGGTAAAATATACAAGGAGTCAATTTTTTCTATGAGAAACAAGATTGTACAACATGAGATCTTCCAATCTTAGGAGAATTTTCAGATATGTCATGTCATTATTAATGTCCACCAAGCTCCTTCATCGCCAAGCAATTCTATTGTTTCCACCTCAACTCTCTTTTGGCTCTTAATAGCTCTCAAAATCTTGAAGTTTAAAGACTCTTCTTGCCTTTGATAAGCTTGAACATGTGCCTAAAACTCTTGTTGTGGACTTTAATAAACAAGAAAATATTTCTATGTGTCATCCAAAAGATATTTCAAATCAAAGTCTTTAAGAGATTTTTTTTTTAAAAGATCCTTCAACTTAAAGTTTGCATATTGAACAAAGTCAAAATAAAAAATAGGGGAGACAAGAAGCACTCAAAAGGTCATAAAATTGAACATGAAAAAACCAAACATTTGGAAGAACACCTACTAGCTTCAAGTCTTCTCAATCCAGTAGTTTCATCCCTCCCTCGCCCATTTTAATTATGGTTGTCTCTTGGAATGTAAGAGGGATTTGTAGCAAACCTAGAGAGAATGTTGTTAGAAGATTGATTAAAGAACTTAACTATTTTATGTTGTTAATTCAACAATATAAACTTCCCAAAGAAAAAATTAGTTTCAGTTGTGTTAGATATTAGGAAAGCATTGTTATTTCTACTCTTGGTCTATCTAGTCATCGTTTATGTGCTCGGGGTTCCAAATATTTATCTCTAAAAACATTCTTATGTTACAATGGTAGTCTCTCTTTAGAAGAGGTTCTCGCATCTAGCAAGCTCAGTATCCTAAACATTATTGTTTATGCTTCCTGTGACCTTTTAGGTAAGGTTAAACTTTGGGATAGTTTGCATATCCATACAAAAGCTTCCCCTCAATATTATCCTTGAAACATTGGACGTGACTTCAATATTGTATTGTCCTTTAATGGAAAAGGGTGGACTTCCTATTCTCCCTCAAGCTAGTTTTCTTCTTCTTCATAATATAAATCAACCTCAATTAATGGATATTCCTCCTAGCAATGGTTCTTTTAATTGGAACAATCAAAGAACTAGGGATGTTTTTATTGTGGAACATTTGGATAGAATTTTTGGTTAGGGTTTCTTCTCAACACTTTCAACTTGCTTCTTTTATTTGAGACAATATGGGTTCTAATCATTGGCCCATAAATTTACACTAGGAAGGATCCTTTAACCCTCAAAATTCCCCTTTTAGATTTTTTCTCATTTGGTTACAAGAATAGGACTTAGAAGAAAATATTAGACTTTAGTGGTGATAGTAGGGTACAAGGTAGCGCCAAAAGATACAGCAAGTTACCGCATAGGACTTGTGGAACCAAAGGTCAACAAGGGAAACTAAGAGGTGTCTTATAAGGGTCATGTCTCTCTAAGAGACAAAGTACAAATATATGTATGCAATGGGTGTAGGACAAATAAGATAAGAATATGGATATATAATAAATATAAGGAGGGAAGATAATGATAATACAGAGCAAAGACTAAGACCTGTCATTATATTTATTGTATGATAATATATATATGAAGTTATAAGGAATTGATCAATGTATGTGTTTTGAATGAATGTGGGTTTTAATTAAGGTACATATGGAATGCATATAGATATAGTTTCCCTTTTGCAAGTACTCTTTTCTCTTGATGTATCCTTTGGGGTATAAACAAACTACATAAGGGATATTAGGGTAAAGATATTTGAACTATAATTCTCCTTATTCTCTTGTTGGTTTCGTTATTGGGACCCTAAAGAGAATAGTGAAGAAAAATACAAAGGAAAAGGAGAGGGAATAGAGAAAGAAAAGAAAGAAATTAATAGTGATAAGTGGTAGAAATTTTTCTTAAGCATGTGGAGAAAATTGTTAGGGACCACCCTTGTGAGAGGGGGGTAGGCACTTAAGGGATGAAAAATGGGAAGGGGGAAGGGATCTGAAAATATCATTGAAAAAGATGTAATTGTTCAAAAATTAAACTAACCATGGGATATATAAGGATTAATGAAAATTTAGATCAAAAATACCCATGTCATTTAAAGGAGAGAACAAAAGGAAAGTTGAGCTTATTGAAAGAATTAAGCTGACAATGAACTAAACACAAAAGAAAGAAGGTTGAAACAAACCCAACATTGACAAGAAAGGTATCGCAAAAGGATGGAAGAAGCAAAAAAGAAAGAAAGAGAACAAGCCAAAGAGTTAGTTATTGAAATTATGAGGGAAGAAGATAAGTGTACCACTAAGGGTATTGTTGAGTGCATCATTGTGGGTCCAGCCAAAGATATGAGGAAGGAGATACCATAAATAAGTTCTAAAATGGATAGGATAAGAAAAATTATACATAACATAAAAGGAGAAATTGAGGGTTATGTAAAAACTAAAATGGTTTTAGAGCAAGAAGTTACAATAATTATGACACCGCCCATAACCAAAACATTGACTACTTGTCCAGATTGGGCAAACATTCAATTGAGGATAAATGAGGATTGGTTATCGATGGTTACCCCTATATAAAATATTCGAACAGTACCAGTTGATGTGGAATACTTAGATGAGTTAGTGACTAGAAGTGTTCTAAAATGCAAGGAGAGAATATCGTAGAAAATAAATTAGATCCTATAAGCTTGACAACATATAATGAAGTGACGTCATTAACTAACCAGACGTCATTTACAAATAAAATAACATCTCTAAGGATGAAAAGATACTTTGAATGGACACAACTCTTGGACCAAGAGTCACCCTTAATGTTATTAAAGTCAAGAAGGATTTCCACATAAGCAACAGAACACACATTAGGTGATAAAGAGACAATAGGAAATGAAGGCGAAGCAAATAACATAGTAAGTCTGGGGACACATTACTTTAATACAAACTTAGGAGATACAAACAACAACTGTGAAGAACAGTTTGACATGAACACCTCCAAGAAGTTATCCATTTTTTGAAAGGACACCAGTGAGGTCATAAAACACATCTTCATCTTGGAATCAATGTGGTAAAGACAAAATATAACTAAAGACAACACTAAATTGTTTGATTCTATTCGTGCTTTAAGAAGTGATGCCCTTAAATGGTATCAAAAAACTTATCCAACAAATGATAAGGAATGGGACACAATAAAATAAGAATTTCTAGCCGATTACGAATCTCTTGAACTACCCGCCAAAGGGGTAAGTAAACTTGAGGAATTAGCACAAAATGAAGATGAAACTATAACATAATTTGATAAGAGATTCAAAGAAACAACTAGGAGATTGGAAGAACCATTAATGGAAAAGTAAAAAATTAAATGGTTCATATCCAAAGTAACACTAGAAATCAGAATGGCCCTGGATGGAAGAAATTTCAATACATATATGAAACTAGTCACTTTGACCTGTCGGATAGAAAACCAATCTTGGTGAAAACTTGAGAAGGAGGAAGAAAACAAAGAAATGGAAAAATTAAGATCGGAAGCTGAAAAACTAAGGATCTAACAAGAGATTATTAAAAAATAGGATACCCTTCCACAAAGACCCAACATCTAGTGTACAAATTGTGCCTGGGAAGGCCACTTGTGAAATGAATGCCCAAAAGAAATACGAGAAAATAAGAAAAATGCATTAAGGGTAGATTTAAGGGCACTACCTAAAAATATTAACTCAATCTATTGTGGGGTTTGAGGTGAATGAGATGAACATCAAACAAAAGCTTATCCATCTCAACTATTTCAATTAAGAGAGAATCCAAACCTAGGAAACCATAATGAGGAAAGAGGGATGGAATATTTAAAAGGCTTCTTAGAAAGACCACTTTACCTACAAGACCATGGTTATAGAGTACCAAAGTGGTAAAACCATAAGAATATAAATGCTCCAACAAATCAACAAAAGCAGGGACCATATAGTGATAGAGGCCAATTTAGAGGAGATAGAGGTTGGGGTAGCAAAAGAAGAAGACGTACATATGTCACTTGCTTCAATTGCGACAAGCAGGGTCACTTCACAACTAAATGTTGGGGAGATAAAAAGAAACAATATAGATTTTATGGAAGTATTGAGCATGACATATTTAATTGTGACAAAGCCCAAACATAATACAAGAGTGTGACACCGCAATCCAAAAGTGATGAACTTTAGTACTTAAATCCACCTAGAGGAGCAAGACTCCTAAGGAAAGTACCAAAGGAACCAGATCAAACAAATAGGAGATGTCAAAAAGAAAAGTGGATTGAATTTGAAACTAATGAGACTAGTAGCTTTGAATAAGGATATCAGACCCATACAAAATAAAACAACAAAAAGAAAAATAAGGTAGCAGTGGTTATCAAACAAGGAACAAACATTGTAAATGAAAGATATATAACCACTGAGGAAGAAACCATTGGGTAAAAGCACAAACCTGTGTCACACTTTATAAAGGAATTGACCAACAACAAAAAAAATTGAACTTCGACCACATAAAAGTGGTCTTTATGTTTTGAATTTCAAAATGATGTAAACAAATGAAATGTAGAACTTTTGATGAAGTTTATTCCTGTTATTTTTCATATTTTTTAAAAAATGTTTTCATTATTTTTTTATCAATTTAAGAATAGATTTTGGAATGCTGAAAATTTCATAAAAAAGTGACGTTCATAGGACGTCAAGAAACAAATTGAAAAAAAACTTCATTTATCCCTGAGAATTTTTCTCCAAATAAGGAACTTCAATATCTAGTGCATGGAAAAAGAAATCAAATTTTGATGCATATTTTTCTCGTAGTAGCATTTTAAAGTCAAACTTATCAGAATTTGACAGTTTTCATGGGACGTCAATTATTGTCTATTTTTTAATCATTTTCAAAAAACAAATTATACCCTTTTGAAGAGGACTCTCTCCTCTAGTGCACCATATATTTAAAAAATAATAATAATATGTTTTATTATTTTTTTTTAATTTCTAATCAGCCTCTTTTTTAACTTTAACAACCTACTCGCATTATTTTAAAAATAAAATATATTAAAACTGATCAAAATATTGAAAAAATTACATATTTGGATTCACCGCTCTGAGCTCTACAAAAGGGTATTTTTATTTTTTGTAGAAAAATCATTCTGACTGAAGAAATACTCTGTTAAAGTTGAATGTTTCAAAAAACTCTAAAAAATGTGAGTTGGATGCCAAGTAGGAGCCAACTAGATATGTTTGGTCGAGCCAGTTTCGGCCAAGCAAGTTTCGGACAAAACCCTCTCAACCAGAACATGCTCAGCCAAAACCTGCTCGGCCAAAACATGACCAGCCAACAAGTGCTCAACCGAAAACTGCCCATTTAAATATTTTATTTAAAAAAAAAAAAATCAACTCAAGAAAATTCGGTAAAATACAAAGGAAGGCATATTTTGACAAATGAAGGCTTATTTCGACAAAAGAAGGCTTATTTTGACAAAAGAAGGTTTATTTCGATAATTCAAAAGAATTATTTTGATAAAAGAAGGTTTATTTCGATAATTTAGAAGATTTATTTTGACAAAAGAAAACGTATTTGGACAATAAGAGAGCTATTTGTGAATGTACATTGATTTTGTGGCTAATCTTTGTTTACTTGGCTTTTTGTTGCTTCGCATGTCAAAGACTTAAAATGAAAACTTAAACTTTCGTTTGTCGAAGACTAGAGGCCTAAATTACTAATAAGTGGTTTTGTAGGGCTCTCCTTAATTTCCTTTATTTTAAGTGTTTGTTTTCACATCTAGAATAATTAGGGGGGTTAATTTTCTGTGAGGTGGTAGGTGTATGCTCTCACCTTATGCAAACTTGGTGATCAAAAGCTAGACCCATCATTTTTTTTTGCTTTCATATGGGGGGTTAATGAACCTGTGTTTTATATGCTTGAGATGGTAGGTGTATGCTCTCACCTTGTGCAAACTCGGTGATCAAAAACTAGACCCATCGATTTTGTTGTGTTAATCCCTTAGAGGGCCTGCCTCCCAACTTGTGAGAGGGAACGACCCAAGCGGCACTTTGTTTTGGTCTGCTATATAAATTGTTGTGGTCTTTGGGAAAGTCTTTGATCACCTGGTGAGGATGTCCTTTACAGACAAGTACCACCCCTAGTATCTGTGTGATACATCAAAATTCTTTCTTAGGAAGGGACTAGAGGCCTCTTAATTGAGCTAATATTGCCTCGCACATAGGCACCAATATTTCCCCAAAACACAAATTAAGAACCAATTGTTTTAGTGGCCAAAAAACCCTTTTACTTGCTAGCGCAAGAATGATCGTTCTAAAGCCGCCCTATGTTCCATTATTCATTGTAGAGACAAAAAATCCCTCAAGGTATTTAGATCTTAGGGGGTAAGAGAACTTGGTGTGCTTGTGTCGTGTAAGGGGGAGCCAGTGTCACCAAGATCTCTAGTTGTCCACTTTGTTTAAGTGTTTGGAGAAATCCAAGTAGGGACTTAGCAGGTAGTATCCACTTTCCAACCTAGGTTGTGCTTGCTTACAAGTGTTCTTAAAATTTGTCAATACTAGTGAAACAATTTTGGGACTAACATAAGCCCCTACTTAGACTTTCTTTGATTTTATATCAGTCACTTAAAAAAAATTTGTCTGTTGTGTTTTGTGTGTGTGTTCAAACAAACATTGCCAATACAAATCAAACACCACACCCAAAACTTACAACATTTTAACCTCAAAAAGAACTAGGCCTACATATCCAAAATGAGCTTAACCTCTAATATGTTTAGACCAAGGACTTGCTCACCTCATTTTTATCATTTATCATTGATCCATCACCTCATCTTTTTGCATTAGACATTCCCCATAGGTCAAATTTTTAGGTCATCTTTTTAGCTTGCATAAACCTCTTGATTAGGAAGTTCATCAAACTTAGACTAGACCATAGCTTCAAATCTATATTCTCTTGACCTTATCTTTCAGAAAACAATCATCCTAGTCCTTCATCATTTAGATTGGATCCTCAGCTCATTAGTCTAGTTTGAGACCACCTTGTCAACATATCCTATCAGTACTATACCCAAGGTCATTGATAATCAGATTAGTTGTTATACCTATCTTAGTTTGATTAGCAATTGTATCTTTGATTCTCCAGAGGTTTTAGTCTTCATCCTAGGTCATAGTACTACATCCCTTCATCACACATATTGCATACCCTAGTCATAAACATACTTTTGATTTTGATCAGTGTGACATTAAACCTTATTCACACCTTGACTATTGTCACCTTGACTCTTAATCGTGGTATCATTATTAGGCAACCCTATATCTTCAAAAATACAAAAAACTTAGCTTAGGTTGCATACCTTAGCCTTAAGTCATGTACCTTTGCATTTTCATTTTCTAGAATTCGCCTCGCCACCATGTCTTCAATTCACTTTGATATGTTCCGTAGTCAAATTGAATACCAATTACTTCACAATGGTCAATACCAACAAGCCATAGAATTCAAGAGACAATGGATCAATTCTCCATCCCAATCACCCACAAACTCGACTTAACCATCCATCTACCCATCTTACCAAAAATCCATAAGCTCTAGTCCTCCATCCACCTACCCTCAATATCAAGAGTCACTTGCCATTTATCCACAACAAATGTCTATTAGTCATCCCTATCCTAACCTTGACAAGGGAAACTGACCTTCCACTAGTTCCTTCCAAGCCTCCACATCCTATCCTAGTCCATCTTCCACTAATCCATTCCTATTCACTCCATCCTAAGCTACATTTAGTTATGAAAATACATTTGGTCATGGTCTCCAAAATCACATCACATTGCCTACACCTTGTGATACATGTCAAAAAGAAAGTCCAAAGCATGACATCATAGCTTCACCTTCATGTCAAGATTGAAGTATTCCATCCCATGACCCCATCCTTAAGTCCATCGAAGAAGTCCTTCTAGATAATCATGTCATCCAAAACACACCTATTTTTTACCAAGATCCTACCCTTGAACATGAAGTCCACAATGATCCTCTCATTGACCTTTATACCATTCATGATCAAAAAATTTAAGTTGATCCTATCCAAACTCCAAACACCGTGCCATTTCCTAGAATAAGACACTTGCCAAGCCTTTAGACACATAGATGATCTTCCTCTAGAACAAGAGTCTTCTTCTCTAGACATATTTGTAAATGATCAAGCTATAGTTGAATTCACAGGACTCTATATTCACGACCATAAGGAAGGTTTCTATGTATTGTCTTGGAAGCATCGATATCTTTTGAAGAACCATCAAAATCTAATATTTTACAAAATCAGACCAAAGATATCAATCAAAAAGCTATCCCACATATCAATGGAGCCAAAATATCCTATCAACTAAGATCATCCATTTTTATCAAATTAGGCTTTCTCGCAGAAGAGAATATTCTAAGCAATAGTTTCCACAATGATGGGTTTGCATCTTGCTTCCAAAATGACAATTTCCATAATGAGTACTCCTTCTCATAAGGTTGTTTCCAACATTCCTTCCATCCACACCATAAACCATCATTGGCTTTAAAGCAAATGAACAATATTTAGTGTTCTATTTATGCAATATTAACTACATTCATTGAAAGTATGTGTGTACATTTGAATGCAGGTGAATTCAAATTTGAGTGCAATTTGTGATGGTGAATCCAAGGAATAGATCGAGGAAGTATGATCGAACAAGAGAGAGGAAGAGAAAAGTGGGTGAAGGAACATCTACTGACTAACAACCCATGGAAAATATTGATGACCAAGGTGACGTATAGGTACAAGAACAAACTGAATCTAGTAATAGAAATTATTTCTATGGTATGGAAAATCTGATGGAGATGGATGAGGATTCTCTTTTCAATAATATTTTATCTAAAGATATGTTATATGAAAGCACAGTAAAATTACACTCTAAAAGAATATGGGATGAATTTTTTGAAGAAAAATCTCTAATTGGAAGAGCACAATTAGTTGCAAAGTTATTTAGACAAAAAGAAATTACCCCTATTTTGGAGTTGTTAGGGGTTGATAATAGGAAAAAGTCTTAGGTTCATTAAAACAATTGTTGAAAACTTGAAAGAAGCATTGAATTATATTGAAAAAAAGAGTCGATCTAGTGATCCAAGTGTTGCACGTAGAGCATTGATGACTGTAATTTCTAGTAAGAAATTATCACATAGAAGATAATTTTAAGCAATTTTTGAATTACTAAATGTTTCTAGGAGAACTATTCAAAGGTATATTGAAAAGAGAAATGAAATAAATGAAAAATTTGAGAAAAAATGGGTAAATATTTGTAGGGTTCCCTGAAAAGATAGAATTTTAGAAGATGTAAAAAAACAAGTGGTTGAATATTGGACCAACAACTCTCGTATTCATTACAATAGAAGGGATACTATACAAATAATAGGTGAAAATGGTACAAAAATTTCTCATCCAAAACATTTTATAGATACAACACAAAGTGAACTTTTTGAAGCATTCAAGCAAGAATTTTCGAATGTGAAGATTTATCAAAGGATGTTTGAGACACTACGACCATCATTTGTATGTATAAATAAAGTACGTGAAACTTGTTGTTGTTGAAATAATGTTGAATTTGATCTACACCTACAATCATATAAAAAAGCTATGGCAGTAATTGATCAAAATATAGTCATCCCTAGAAGCACAACACAATTTGTGAAGTCTCTTGTATGCGAAAAATCAGAAGATTCAGATGAATTCAATGTTTAGTGTATAAAAAATATATGTAATGATTGTGGAGATTTGAAGAATCTTTTACAAGTTGACAAGATTGAAATGCAAGTTATTTGGAAGAGATTTGAATATGAGACATACTTAACGAAATCAAGAGTCGAGGCCAAAAAAATTGTTCTCAAAGAGAGTGGATTTCCTTACAATGAATTTATGAATAAATTTCACAATAGATCATATATCCACATATCCAACATTGTTATGGTGCAAGATGGCAAGCTAAGCAATTTTGTGATTCAAAGAATTGTTTTCCACCAGGTTGTATTCTCTCTATTGTAGATTTCGCTGAGAACTATATATTTGGTCCTCAAACTGAGATTCAAAGTCAATATTATCATTCAAAGCAAGTTGCAATCTTTGTTCAAGTTTTTTATAGGAACGCCGAGTTTTAGGTAGATGGTATACAAAGTACCAAAGATGATTGAATTATCATCAAAGAGGTTCACTTTAATATCAATGATGATACAGGTCATGATAGAAACTATGTAGCTCATTGTTTCAAAAAAAATTTTTGAAGACCTAAGACGACGTGACATAAATGTTGAACAACATTGGATATGGTCTGATGGATGTGTTGGTAAGTACATTGTTTTTTATTTTATTTTAAATTTATTTACTTTTAACTTTGAGACTTAAATTGTTCAATTTCTTATATAATTATATGTTGTGTACACATGTATACATGTGTATATATACATACATGTACATGTGTATATCTAGTTTTTTGAAGCTAATTTGGTTTGAGTGTAATTATTTGTAACTTCATAGGACAAAAGTCTGCAAAAGCTTTTGTTTGGTTAAGCCATCAATATGCTAGATGCAACACCAATTTTTTGTGGATTTTTTATGAGAGTGGACATGGAAAAAGAGAGCACGATGGAGCAGGAGCATGTGTGAAGCGTGCACTTCATCAACATGAACTTGTTGGTAGTTCACCATATATATATGGAATCTAGAGATTTTTTTTAAAAAATAGATATATTTAAACTAAATTAAATTCTTAAACCTTGAAAGTAACAGGTGCCAAATTTTGCCAATATGTGTACTTACAGGTAATGTCATACAGAATGCAAATGAAATTGTTGAATGGTGCAAAAGTCATTTTTCCGCTCGTGACCCAACATACAACACACAGTATTTTTAGGAAGTTACAGGTACATCTAGTTAGAATTTGTTAAATTTGAATTTCAAAGTGTGTGTACATGATTTTATTGAATTTTTAAATTTGAATTTTATATATATATATATATATATATTCTTAACTTAATTACTTGGATGTTTGTAATTTATAGATATTGATCAATCAAATCTTTATAATTGTCAAACAATTCATGGTATTAGAAGTATGCATCAAATCATGACAACGGGAAGTAGCAGGCCTTATGCAATTAATGTGAGAGAAAAGTCATGTTTTTGTGTTGATTGCATTGAGGACAATGCAAATATTGTTCAATGTGAGAATACTAGAGATGGGTATCTTTCACGATGGGAAATGAAACAATTAATATCAATGCCTCCTTTTGATGAAAATGACAATGTCGATGTCTACGATCCTCTATATTCAACTGATTACGAATGTGTATCTGATTTAGTTGTTATAGGTATGTAAATTTATTAACTTAAAATTTATTTAAATATATTATATACGTAAGTTTCAAGCATGTTTATACATAAATTTATATATTAAAAATATATTTACAACTTCTGTAAATTTACATGGTGTGTGTATAGGAGATATTTTTGTTGTTGTTGCAGATCCTGACAATGCGGAAGGTGTAGATTACTATCTACTAAGATGTACGCAACCAAAAAGAAAATTGGTGGAATCGATGCCAAATGGTGATGGACAAGAGTATCCCATTGGATCAGTCGTTATTGAAGGCACATATTATCAACAAATAAAGATAGATAAAAATGGTATTATATTTGTTGATTATATGCCAAGACAAAAGGTTCTACATTATAGTCACTTAGTTATAGCAACAAAAATAAATTCAAAAAATTTACCTAAAAGAGGACGTGCCAAACAAAAGTGGAGGTTTCCTATTGAAGATTATGAAAAGATTTTAGAGATAATTAAAGATAGAGAGGATCCAAATTATATGTACCAGGAGCTTTAAGTTTTTTTTTGGATATATGTACATGTACATGAATTGAATATATATATATATATATATACTCAATTTTTTTTATAGATCTATCTATATCTATATTGATTGGACATGTGACATGATTTAGAATGGTTTTTTTTCAAAGGCGTGGTCATTTATTTCCAATTACATATTTAAATTTGTTCCATGTGGAATTCTTAATTTAGTTCAAGAATCTTTGATTTCATAATTTACATTTGAAACTCCACTTAAATATGTTATATCATATATATGCTTGATAAAAAACCTAGTGACTTTAAAAATGTTTGAACATTTTGCCTAAATTCCTTTAAATCATCTATTTCCAATTGCATTTTATGTTGGACATGAAACTCTTTTAAGTTCACTTGAATGTTCGATTTCATTTGTTGAATCTTAGATCATATATATGCAATTTACAAAACCTAGTGACTTTTAAAAAGAACTCACATTTTGCCTTTAAATTCCTTTAAATTGTCTATTCCAATTGCATTTTTATGTTTGACATGGAATTGTTAACTTCACTTTCAAATCTTTGATTTCATTTGTTCAACTCCACTTATATGCTACATCATATATATGTGTAGAACACTTAAAAGTATCTTGAATGATATCATGCACTCGAATCAGATATACTAACATCATTTCCTCCTAAAACACATCCTCTTTTCGCTTAATTAATTAAATTTTCCTAGTTATTTAATTAATTGCATCATTTTCATCTATTAATCTAATTGACCTAATTAGGTTAATTCACCCTCTTTCATGCTAACCCCTTCATCTTGTTAAATTGGATAAATCAACTTGTCTAATTTAAATCCCTAAGTCCTCTTATTTAATTAAATAACCCTAAGTTATTTGATTAAATATCATATCACTTCCCCTTTTCGTTAAATAAATTAAGTATTTAATGAATATCCTAATTCCCCTAATTTTCATAATTGAAACATTGTTTAATTATCAAATTACTAATAAATCTAATCTTCTCACTTGCAAGGGAATATTTCTCCTTTGCACATTCCTCCAAAAGGAATATTCCTTCCCCTTTTGCACATTAAGAATTTGTTTTAATTTGCTAAATATTTAATTTTCCTCGCCCATGAGACTTTTTCAAAGAATATTCTCTTTCTTCACTCATTTGAAAAAAGCAAATATTCTTCCTTATAACAAACTTTCAACAAAGCTTCTTGTGCAAGTTTTGAAAGTGTGTTTGTTTGGAAGAATATGAACCCTTGCTTCTTTTCTTGATCCATGTGATCATTGATTCTCATCCATTAATGATAATCCATGATCCATGCCTCCATCTTCTTTCTTTTTTAACCATTGATTAACATTTTTAATCTCAACCCTTCATTTCTCATTTATCCTCCTATAAATAGGTCACTATTTGGAGACAAATGAATCTATCTTTTAAGAGTAAAATTATGTTGTTAAAATCACTTTCACTTGCACTCATATTTAACACTTATTTAGCATCATTTTAGCTTAATTGACTTGCATCATTAGCTTAGCTTCCATTATAACATAGATGCATACATTTAGTATATTTTGTAATTAGGGTTTTAATCTTTTGAAGCTTCCATACATTTAGAGATCATTTGTATACACCCATATTGATCAAAATAGCTTTCATTGTGTTAATTTAGCATTTAAATCATGTTTTATCACACATATTTCATCAATTTTGTCGATTATTTTCAATAGAATCAATCAAAACAAGCTCATTTATCCACGGGATTGGGAAAGGGTCGCCATTCCACATCAATGCGATACCACTCCCCCAATAGGATAAGTTTCAATGGATTATAATAGGTGTTTTTTAAGCTTTCATGATTTAGAATGTTAGTTTTAATGGATTCTTAGTTTAGTTTGCATTGATTGATCTTATTGGACTGATGTTTAGTGGCTCAATTATACTTCGAATCCTCATGGATCAAGTGTAGTCAGCCTATATTGAATCGTCGGTCACATTTTGGCACTAAAAGGAGGGCATGAACTAACCAATCTGACAAATTTCTTGTTAAATCTATGTTTTGCTTATGTTTTCAGGTTTAACGATGCTATTGATAAATCACTGATGCATTTGATAGTGTGTCCCTATACAACGATGCATTTGATATTTAAAACAACAACACAATTAATTTAGCAACACATTAAATTTTGTCGACGCATATTAAAATAGCGCTAACTTTATTTTTCATCACGCAATAATTTTTATTTGGCGACGCAATTGATATAGTCACACATTTGACCTCACTGTTTTCTACAGACCGACGCCATCAAATTTTCAGTATAGCAATGCACTTGCTATATGGCGACGCTATTGATGAAATTCAGTGACAATTGATTTCAGCATCGTGATTTACTGGTAAACAGAAACTGAACCTGAATTTTTTACGTGCTTTAATTTTTTGCTTTATCTGATCGCTAACATGTCACTGATTTCTCATTTTGGTTTTTTAGGCTAACTTGTTTTGCAGGTTTGGACGATATCATTCAAAGTGAAGGAGCATATCATTGTTTAAATCTTATAATTGTAACAAGTGTTTCGACACTTATGGAGCAATTATAACCCATTTATGATGCTTTATTTCACATTTTAGGACCAAACTAGATTTATTTTGGGCTTTAAAATGAACGTTCAAATTGGTTAAAATTGAACCCTCACATCATTATGATTGTTGGTTTAAAATTTAACAATACAACTTTCATACTTCGTTTGGTGTTTAAAATGAACATGTGTTTGACTTGCTTAAGTATGCTTGTTGTGCGTATCTAATCCCCTTGTGCTTCATACGATCTTGGGTGAAGAGAAACAAACAAGTATAAATTTTCTTCTTGGAAGCACTTATCCTCTCTCCTTGTGCCTATTGGCAATCTTGGGTGAAAAGCATTTTATGCATCAAACATGTGTTACCTTTAGAGGGCCTTCCTCCCAACTTGTGAGAGGGAACGACCTAAGCGGTTGTTTCATTATGACTTGCTATATAAATAATTTGGAGTGACAAAAGTCACTAACCAGATGGTTGTGGTTGTCCCATACTGATGAATGTCTCCCTTAGTATCCTTGTGATGCGTTAAAACCCTTAGATATTTTTAAGGGTTGGGAGGCCTCTTAATTGAATGAATCACCGCGTGTATGGCACCATTCTATCTCGGATATGGTCATTAAAAACCTTGTTGTAGTGGCTAACCAAGTCCAATTCCGAAACGTATTTTAAGGTAGTGCATTGGAGTAGCACCGCTCCAAGAAGTTACTTACCATGTCCAATTTTTTATTGAGGCAATAAAGCAAATGGGGAAGGGACTCCTTTGCTTGGCATGTCAAGACGTTACATTTCCTTGAAATAGCCTATTTTTCCACTTCATCTTCATGGATTAATCATCTCTTCGGATGATGGTAAGCCTACTAAGAAATACATAACTACTCTATCTAGGATTGTAAATGCTTGAGAGCCAGTTTAACACTTGCTTGGTTCCAAAACAAATTGCAAACAAACATCAACAAGTCTTTTCAAAATTTCAAACCCTTTGGTCTAAGTATGGATACCCTTTGAAAAAAACTTGATATTGATGCTTGTCCTAAGGATTTACTCTTAGAGACTTCTAAATATTTTGGTTTACATCTCAATCCATACTTCCCAAAGTTAACCTAGGTAACTATGCCCTTAACTTCATCCTTTTCACAAAATCGACTTTGCGAGATGAATGATGTTTTTAACATAGACATTTAGTTTGAAACTTAATCAAGACAAAGTGTTTATGGTCAAAAGAAACTCATTTAAGCAAGATAAATTGACAAATTGAACCCCACATGACCATTTGGCTTTCGATCACTCTGGTTGAACAACCAAACCTTACGCTCACTATCATTCAACCAAACTTTGAATTAACTGAAGGAGAACAAACCAATATAATTAGTAGTTTGAAAAGATTCACTGTTGAAACCAAGGAAACACCAACACAGTGGAGAAACATAACATACATCTTAGACAAACAAGAGGAACAAGCTGATATTGTGGCTGGAAGGCTCATATTACCACCTCTTGTGTGGCAATAAATATCCTCTTTTTCATGATCTTATACTTCTCTAAATGATCTCACGCAAAATCAAAATCCCCAAGAGAAGGTATACATGTTGCTATTTCAAACTTAGACATCATAGTTCAAAGTATATTAGAAGACATATCTTAAGGCAGTAACACAACCGAGATAAATTACTAAGGAGACGTTTTCTATGTTATTTTATAAACGACCCAGAATTTACACATTTCACAAGAACTTCTTGATCATAGGATTTAAAAAATTTAGAGGTCTATCATGTTTCTCACTACCTTGGTCTTTGAAAACAAAGGTTCACTCTAGGTCAACATTGGGTCAAACATTTCATCCACCCCTTATCAAAATCCAAACTTCACTTCATCAAACTTTGCAAAAAATTTGAACACACCAACACTTTTGGACTTAGATATCTATTAAACCAACCCCTAACTTAGCCACTGTGTATGTGAAATGAATCCTTTTCCATGCATTTGGTTAAGTTAGTTATCATCTTTGAACCCGCTTATCTTGAAGGTCACAAGTCTACCCTAAAGATTCACAAGTTCATAAACATCCTTTATCTAAACATCAAACATCCAACTCTAAGTCAAAAGTATTGTCCCAAAACGTTTACAAAAATCACTCCCCATATCATTCATCTTTTCACCTCCCATTATCACCATTGCTCCAAAACGACTTAGAGCGTCCCTTTTGCCTAGATTTTAGTCAACTAAAGAGTTCAAACATTACAAATCTCAACACAACTCTCCCATAGCTGGCCCAAAATTTATAGTAAAGACAAGATCACAACACAAGAGAATCATGGAGAAAACCAAAGTCACATTCACCTTAAGTGATCCCAATCCTTAAGAATTTGATCCAAGAAGTCAAGTTACCCCATCACAACAACCTTCATCTCCATCAAGGCCATATGAGATAGAGGATGTTACGAACAACCCATTTGGACTTACTAAGGAAGAAATCATGGAATACAAACAAGAACATCAAGCCTTAGAAAATGTAGCTCCAATTTCCCCATCTTTTGTTGTGCAATCATTGACTTCACCTACTATTCAAAAAACTCCATCACTAGGGCTAAATCAAACATCTACTCCTAGTATTGCAGCTAGTCTTGATAAGGACTTTGGCCATACTCTTCCATTTGAAAGCAACACACTTATGGGTACCCTCAACACCAATCCTTCTCAAACCACCACTTGGACA
Organism: Sequoia sempervirens; assembly: GCA_007258455.2. NCBI lineage: Eukaryota > Viridiplantae > Streptophyta > Pinopsida > Cupressales > Cupressaceae > Sequoia > Sequoia sempervirens. The sequence goes on along the minus strand of VDFB02189124.1, from coordinate 10,637 downwards.
CCTACATTTGGTGCTCCCCCCATCCCCGAACACCCCTTACATCAAAACAAACCACTTACACTTCATGAATCCACAACAACCTCAACATATTGAGGGTACACATCCTCATCCATCCCCACAAGTACCACAAGTTTTCCCAACATCACACAAGGAAGTATAGACCAAGTGTCTCAAATAAACCCAAAAGAGAAAGTTAATCCCCTTACGCAAAATCAATCTTTAACACAATTTGGGACATCTTCATCAAATCTCCCAATGAGTTCACCCATCCCATTAGTTACCCAAAACACATACATCCCATCCATCATTAACCCAACTCAAAACAACCCCTTGGTCACAAACCCCAACAACCAAGGTAATACCTTGACCACATCCCAAACACAAGGAAATCCCAAAAACATCGGTTAAGGGAATCCTTTCAATCAATGGACTCAAGGTCCTAATGTGTCATTACCATCACAATGCCTAATGGCATCATCATCATCTTTTCCCACGGTCCCACTTATCATCCAAAATCAAATGGGACCTCAAAATTACATTCCTCCACCCCAATCCACCATCTTGCAAGGAATGTTAAACCAAGGGAACCCCCAACCTCTCGTCAACAACCTGCAACCTACGCAAAACATCAACCCATCACATATGTCCCAACAAGAAATTGATCCCACATTGCAAGCACATGCTCTATCCTTACAACAAGCACAACATGCTTATCATCAAGCCATCCAATAGTAGCAACAACATCAAGAAGCCTTAGTAGCACAACAACAACAACAACAACAAACCCTTGTGGCCCAACAATAACAACAAGCCTTACTAGCTCAGTAGTATGTCCAACAACAACAACAACAAGGTTCCTACTATAATCCTCAATAGAACATCGTCAACCCAAACACGCTAGGAACATATATGCCTCCCCTACAATCACCTTTGCAATATCCTACACCCCCATACACACCATACAACACATCATCATATAAGAATCCCACATATAATTCTTCTACCTTCCCACCATATGTTCCTCCACCAATCCCACAAGACGATATGGCATCACAACTCAAGACGCTAACACAAGAAATGCAAGATATAAGAATCAAAAAAATGAAGAAAGCCCATACACAAAACCTATGCCCATATCCATTCGATCGAAACATCACAATGGTATCGTTCCCTCCTGGTTTTGAAGTACCCAAATTTGATAAATATAAAGGGAGAAGAAGTCATGTTGACGGTGTCAAAGAGTTTAACATCATGTGATTGAGGTCACCTACAACAAGTCCTATTTGATGCGCCTCTTTCGACGAAGCTTGACAGGCCCAACTATCAATTGGTTTTCTAAATTACCTCTAGGAATCAAAACCTTCCAAGAAATCATTGATAAATTCATAGATCATTTCTCCTTTAATATTGACATGGATGTAAGCCTAGAAAAGTTGTACACTCTCAAACAAAACAAAGGAGAATCTTTCGCAAATTTCTTGCAACGGTGGAGACAAAGAGCTAGTAAAAGCAAGTGGCCCATTCCTGATGAACAACAAGTGGGGATTATCATAGAAAATATAGATCCAGATCTATCCTTCCACTTAAAGATGCAGTGCATTACCTCCTATGACAACCTTGTCCCTAGATCCCTTAACATTGAGAGAGCTCTAATCTCACAGGGAAATACTCAAGCCTACAAAGACAACCACCCATCAACTAGTTCAAATGACAAGCCTTGTGTCTAGGATAAGAACAAGAACGTAACGAATGATGGTGTGGTAGATGCTAAAGTGGTCCTAAGTGCTCCTAGGCCAAATAACAATCAAATAGCTAACGTTCAATTGATTGCACAATAAACAACACCAACACAAAACAATCAGGTGAACAACACTGAAACGCAACAACGACGAACTCCCAACAGAAACAACTATCCAAAATGCAAGTACACACAGTTGTCAGAACCCATTGAAACTATCATGAAGAAGTTGGTAGAGTCAATCTTGATAACGCTTCCCAATTTCGAAAGCTACCAAGAACCACAGGGTAAACCACCCTGGTACAATGAAAAAGATCTTTGTGACTTTCACAAAATCAAAGGACACAAAACAACGAACTGCATGAGACTCAAAAATGTTATCCAATGTCATATTGAAAATGGAGACATATATGTTGAGGTACCAACCGAAAACTAGGATCTTAAGATATACAAGAACCCTATGTCAGATCATAGCAAAGGAAACAACACTGGAAAAGCTAAGGATTACACAAACATATAGCATACCTATTCCAATGTGGTTGCTTCTTGTGATAGTGTTATCACCGTCATCACCATCAAAGGGCCTAGTGCAGAGTGTGGAGTCACGACATGACATGGCAAGGTCACCATCCAAGGAGTACCATCTCAATCTAGGGCACAACCTACATTGCCAACATTAAACCCTAGTGAGTACAATCTCCTAGATCAGCTTAAGAAGACCCCTGCACAAATTTTTGTCTTAGAACTATTGAGGCTATCACCCACGCATCAGGAAATCTTAGAGAAAGATTTGTCTTCGTCATCTGTCCCTGAGGATATTGATACATAACAGTTTCAAGCTATGGTAGGGCATATCAGTAATCATCTTCTCACCTTCTCAGAACAAGATCTACCATCGCAACGATCTCATAACCATGCTTTGCACCTTGAGGTCATTATTCATAAGAACAAGGTTAAAAGAGTCTTAGTAGATGGAGGTTATGGTTTGAACATTTGCACCCTTCAGTTGATCAAGAACTTGGGCTATTCGTAGGATACTATTGAGAAAGCAAAGAGTATCGCCATCAGAGCATATGATGGTCAAGAGCGGGTATCGCAAGGCATTATCGCATTACCCATCCAACTAGGACCCGTCATTGTGGAAACTGCATGCCAAGTGTTAGACCTTGATCTCCCCTACAACATCCTACTTGGCCGACCATGGATCCATGCCCTGAAAGCTATAGCCTCAACCTACCATCAATGTGTAAAATTTCCTTTTGAGGGAAACGAAGTTACCATCCATGGAGATCCTGAGCCTTTTTACTACTGCAAGAACCTTGAGGCCAAGTTTTACAAGATACCCCATATCCCTAAAAATGATGAAGGGCCTACACCATCTTCCTCATTTTTTGACCCATCATCCCTTGCATCTACCTCAGAAGCAAAGACACCCATTGTATAAAACATTCTTGATATCAAAGTAGTAATCCAAGATGATGGTTATGGAAGCTATAAACTAACAAAGGATACTTTTTGTTGTTGGGGGAGCTACCTCTTTCTCCAAAATCTCATGGGAAACCCACACCTAGCAACAACATCCCCGAAACAATAAAGATGGCAGCTACTACCTTCACCAAGTGGGGGGATTTGAACAGAGAAGATGTCAATGAAGAGGATGTCTCCAAACTGCTATATCAAGATGAACGACCTATCTCTATTCTTCCCTTGGAAGATGACAACAAAGGCTTGTAGCTAATGAAGATTTGGGGATAGAACAAGAACGAGAAACTAGGATAAAATGATGATGGTTTGCTAGAACCCATTATTCCTGAGAAACGTCCAAAGAATCTCGGCTTAGGATGTACCACTAGCAAGGTTACCCTTATTGGCAAAGGTACTTCCGCTAAAAGGGTTGAGGCTTCCTCTTGGTTACCAACATCCTATGATACTACCCTAGATGACTTCCCCCTCGACGTTGTTGACCTATTTGAGAATAAATCTCTCTTCATGATATCCACAACCTCTTTCACCCCAACTGACGAAAACACTAAAATAAGCCTAGTTTACCCAAAACTCATTGACTGGGATCAATAAGGACCACCAATTCTAGATTTATTCAAAAACGATGAAGCAATATCAAAATTCATGGGACTCCACGACAACTTACCATGGGAAAATCACAAGGATGGTTTTGATATAGAGTTAGACACAAGGGCGTACTATAGGGAGACGATTGAATCCTTCAGTTGCCAAATTGATAACATGCAACTAACATGCATATCTGTGAGTGAAAACCACACTGTAGCACTTTTTGATCCTAAAATAGTAAAAAGAAAGGATGTATCCAAGGGTGAAAACCTCTCTGAGGCACCCAAGGATGAAGGATTCAATCTCCCCCTTAGTGCAATGCATCTAGAAAAGTCAACAGTGTTAGCAGAATAGGCTACCCCAGTCAATGTGGGAATAGAAGAAGCACCCAAGATCACTTTCTATGTCAAATTTGTAAAGGTACACCAACCTTACTTAGTAAACATAGAAATATCGAAGAATATTCACATTTCCAATTAAAGATATTGATACAAAAATTGATTTCCTCATAAGAATAATGAAACTATATATATATATATATAAGATTGCTTCCAAGCAATTACAATGTTGAATGTAAAATTTTACACCAAGTAATGTTACAACATCTATTTCAATGTTACATATATGAGTACATATCAATGATTACATCAAGTTCACAAGTTAAATTACAATTGGCTAAGGAAGCCATACAAAGTAATACAAGAAATGTATATATAAATATCCATGTGATGATAAATCCTCAGTGCTCGACTGCCATGACACTGCTTTGTCTTCCGCAAAGCTAAGACCAAGAGTGGGTCTAGGCACCTTTTCCGCCCAACCACGAAGTATAAATACTTCCCTGGATTTCTTCCTAGCTCGAAGAAAACTTCGACCCTGTGCGAGGAGCCCAGCAACCTGGAATGGAGAAGCAAGAGGGAAATCTCAATGCAAGCCTGATGCCTATATGCAATCTTAATCTAGAATGACATATTTCTTGCATGCAGGATGTGGCATAGACTAATATCAATAATATCTAGGCTTTTAAAATTCCATCTATTTCAATGGTGCATATGCTTGGCCAAGCAAATAAAAGAATAAAAATGATAGTTTTGAAAAGGAAAACTATCGTCTCTGGAAGCCCACATTCGACATCCTGTCCCAAAAGTGGTTTCATAAAAGAAATACATGTAGCATAAATTTGTCTCAAGTTTGAAATATTATAAAGTGTTTTCTAATCATTCAGCTATTTCTAATATAGTTTCATCATCAAGTTCTCTAAATGTTATACAAGTTTTCTATTTCATTGACAAGGAAATATCCAATAAATAATTGTTTCCATGCAATTAACAATCCATCTATTTAATTCTTCAACTTAAATCCTTTCCAGTTTACTTATGTTTTCAAATAGAGAAGAAGCAATCGCATGAGCTTGTATTCCTATTCTATTGTAAAATGGATTTCTATTTATTTTCCAATTTCCAATTGATTAAAAAATATAGACTTATATCTTTTCCAACAAGTTTTTACACTTTCTAACAATTGGATTAGAGTATTCTTTTCAGAATATTGAATATACACATATATAAATGTATATATATATACATGTATATTCTCAAGTAGATAAATATAAAAATTTACATATTTTTAAGAAAATATCTATTATTTTTAAAAACAGAGATAAAACTCAGATTATATATATTTACCTATCTTTTAAACATAATTTATAAGCAGCAAAACATAATTCTTTAACATACATAAACTCCTCATATATATAATTGCATATATATTGAATATATATATATAGAAAATATCTTCACAAATAGAAGCATTTCTCATAAATAAGAACAAATTCCTAACATTTAAACATATACATTAAGTCACATACATACAAATCTATATATATATATAACAATATATGCAAGCAAATCCCATAAGGTGGTTTTTAAAACAGCATGAAATAGTGCTAAAGATTGGAAAAGGCAAAGCCTTTGGAATGGAGTAAGAAGAAGCGACAACCATCCCAAGGTGCATTGGTTCCAAATAATAAATAAATATACTATCAACCTTGGAATTTCCTACAGAAAGAATTTGAAGGCTTATTCTTTGAAAAACTATTGTAATTTCAAGTCTTAAGTCGAATTTCAAAGAGGAATTGATGGTTGTATTTGAGAAAGTTTCAGATTTATCGAAGGATGGAATTTATCAAAGCAGGTATACACGTAATTCCCAACAAAGCAAATTATACAGTCAAACAGATGCGAAATGGCGAAATGGTCATGAGACAGTGCAGAGGATGTTTTTTGTCACATTTTTTTGGTTTGTGGCATTGATTTGAGGCTTTATGTAGGCTGTAAACAAATTATTTTACTCTCAAAATGAATCCTGGGGCATTCTTCATGACCAGAGGGCAATTTCCAAGATGTTCTAAGCATTTCAACTATAGTGGAAAAAATGTGAGAGCAACTGCAAAAACGTGGCTCCATCATTTCTATTTCCTTCAGCAAGTTTGTAAATGCATTGGCATATAAAATAAAAGAGATTTGGCAAAAGGAAAACACTTGTGTATAAGCAAACTGCCTTGCATCTTTTTTTTATTTTATTTTTCAATAGAAAAGCTAGGGAAAAAGATACATTGTTGTATAAAATACATATATGTTCAATTTTATCATATTACCTCACTAATATATGTTAGTACTGTATATATATATAATTTTGCTTTACACAAAAGTATTAAATAGAATACAAAATCTAATTGGGGGTTTCGTATAGAAAAATAAATTTTGATTGAGATTTCTACAGAAAGTACAATATACAATTTCAAAGCAATATTCTTTTGAAAGTAAATTAAATCCAAACAAAATGATTCATTCATATGCACATCTGGAATAGAGATTTTTGGAAGTAAATAATTAAAAAACATGGAGTCCAACACTAATCTGATAAAGTTGTCCTTTCTTGTTTTGTTCTTCTTTTCCCAATTTCACCCAAATCAACCGTTCTTGCTTGCTTCAAATTTTGTTTTCAGAAACATAAATGATGAAAGATGAAAGAAAATAATAATTCATAATGCATGCTCTTGTTGAGAAGTAAAGAATTTTTATAAACTTTTTATTACTTTTTCCTCCTTTTTCCAGCTTTATTTTGCTTTGTTTTATGTTTGTTTTTCTAATTTTTTAATCAACTTTTCTCATATTTTTCTATTTTTTATTGTTTTCTATCTTATCTTTTTGTTTTCAAAAGTCTTAGTTTATTCTAAGTTTTCCAATAAATCTAATCTAAAAAGAAAGAAAGATTTGTTTTCCATGCAACACATTATCCTCAATTTAATAAAATAAATAGCATCTTAATCTTCAAATAAAGCATCCACTAAAAATATATTAAACTAATTATTTTATTTTTATGCATTTAATTTACCACTTAATTAATTAAATAAACATTACAAAGTAAAACAATATAAATAATTAATTAAATAACCTCCTAAATGCAATTTAATATGATTACTAAGTGGTGTGTGTGCGAGAGAATCCGTTCCAACTTAACCCTGCCAGGTGGCTAACCTCCTCTACCTCAACCACACTCTTGGTCTTCGACAAACCTGCATCTCATATAAACTCAAGCACCCATTAATAGATTAGTGTCCAAAAATATAAATCAAAGAAATACATATCATTCTCTATGTTACATCATAATAATCATCACATTTCACTTTATTGAAATAAAATATCATCCATTGCATTTCATCTTTCAAATAAAATAAGCATTCACCTATTTTCTTATTCAAACCTCACAACATTTATTCTACCACACACATTTATTCATGTTTCAATTCCACTTAAAGTAAAAGCAAACATCAACCAAGTCTGAGACATGACAGAATCCTTGTTGGATGAAGAATAGAAGAACCCAACAACATTCCTAAAAGAGCGAAGGGCTAACTTTGCATGGTCATACATAGATATTCCAGGGCTCGATCCAAAAGTAGTTGTACATCATTTAGCAGTCTATCCTGAAGACAAACCAGTGAAGCAAAAATTAAGGAAGATGCACCCTCAGATAGCACTCTTGGTGAAACTTGAGTTACAAAAGCTTCTTGACATTGGATTCGACTGATAGATTATCTTGAGTGGGTTTTAAACTTGGTACCAGACTCCAAACCCACTAGGGGCATCAAAATATGCATAGATTTCAGAGACTTGAACAAGCATGCCCGAAGGATGATTTCCCTCTTCCTAACATCGACATCATTATAGACTTAACAATTGGGCATGAAATGCTATCACTCATGGATGGTTTTTTAGGCTATAATCAAATCATGATCGCCAAGGAGGATCAACACAAAACTACATTCACTTATCCATGGGGGACATATTGCTAGAACATGATGCCATTTGGGCTAAATAATGTAGGAGCAACTTATCAAAGAGCAATGACCCTCATCTTTCACGACATGATCCACAAAAAATTCAAACTCTATATGGATGATATTTTGGCCAAGTAAAAGAAAAGGAGTGGACACATAAAAGTCTTGGGAACCATCTTCGATGGGCTCGAAGAGTATAAGGTACGACTAAACCCAAAAAAATGTGTCTTTGGGGTTACATTAGGGCAGCTTCTTGGCTATATCGTATCACAACGAGGGATAGAGATTGATCCAACAAAGGTAAAATCCATCCTAGACATGGAACTACCACAAACATTGAAGCAGATGAGAGGGTTACAAGGAAGGTTGCAGTCCATTCAAAGGTTCATAGCGCAATTATCAGACAAAATTCACCCTTTCTCGCATCTTCTCCATAAACGAATAACTTAAAAGTGGGATGAGAAGTGTGATAAAGCTTTCCAGTAGATCAAGGACTATCTATCGACACCCCCAGTACTTATGCCACTGATACCAAATAAACCTTTGATCCTATATATCTCAACAACATCAACAACACTAGGTTCTCTGCTAGCACAACATGACGAAAATGGAAAGGAAAGAGTCATCTATTACATCAAAAAGACCTTGGTGGGATATGAAATGAACTATTCATCCATTGAGAAAGCATGCTTAGCAGTGGTTTTTACTTCACAAAATTTTAGACACTACATGCTATCGCATCAAATAAAACTTATTGCAAAGATCGACCCATTGAAACACCTGTTATCCAAAGCGACTCTCATTGGACGAATGGCTAAATGGTTATGATCCTAACTTAATTTGACATAGAGTGCATGGAGCGCATGGAAATCAAAGGACAAGTGATCGCAAACCAACTAGCATAGGCACCTATCTATGTAGAGAATCCTTTAATATCTGAATTTCCTGATGAATCAGTGTTCCTTGTTAATACAACAGATCAGTGGAAGATGTACTTTGATGGATTGTTCACCCAACATGAATCAGGGGTGGGTATTCTCTTTATCACCCCTCAAGGTGATTGCATCCCAAAGTCATACTGGCTATTGTTTCCATGTACTAACAACATTACAGAGTATGAAGCCTTGATAATAGGTCCAAGGATAGTAGTTCAATGGTAGATACAAGAGTTGAAAGTCTATAGAGACTCACAACTAGTTATCAATCAAGTCAATGATGACTACCAAACCAAGGATGATAAACTCACTCCTTATAAGAAGATGGTAGAAAGTCTTAAGGACCTTTTCATAGATATAACTTTTGAGCAGATTCCTCGCATTAACAACCGAGCAACAAATGTCATGGCAACAATCAGATCATTGTTAGACATGCCACATAATATACTTCAATGTGAATTATTGGTAGAACAACTTCTCGTACCAAATTTCAAAATCCCAGAATTTGAATTTGCGTGTGCCATCATTGTTCTTGGATCCTCGTGGTGTCATGACATATTCGCCTACCTTAGCAGAGGAACCCTCCTTGCTAATTTCACCTCCAACCTTAAAAAAACCTTTTGTTAAGAAGGCATCCCAATTCGTGATCCTAGGTGATACCTTATATTGCCGAAGCATCAAGGGGACATTACTATGATGCCTTAACCAAGAGGAAGCCTTGACCACTTTAACAAAAGTACACGATGGTATATGCGGTTCCCATTCTAGTGGTATGAATTTAGCTAAGAAACTGTTAAGGATAGGGTACTACTGGCCAACCATGGAAAGAGAAGCCCATCAGTACATACATAAATGTGTTCAGTGTCAATAGCATGGAGATCTTATTCATGCTCTAGCTCAGGAGTTGCAACCAATGGTCACAACTTGGCCTTTCTCACAATGGGGGCTTGACCTCATAGGAAAAAATACTCCAACCTCATCTAATGGCCACAAGTTCATCATAATAGCCACTTAGTACTTTACCAAATGGGTAGAAGCCATTCCTATGACCTATATAATAGGGAAACAAATTGCTAGTTTATCCTAAATTACCTTATTTGTCATTATGATGTTCCGCAAGCCCTTATCTCAGACAACAGAACACCCTTCAAGAATCAGGATGTGAAAGAGCTATGTCAAAGATTTAACATCCATCATCAATTATCTACCCCATATTACCCCTAGGGCAACAGTCAAGCTGAGGCTACAAACAAGACCATTCTAAAAATCCTAAAGAAAATAGTTAATGAAGTTGGTCGTGACTAGTATTTGCAATTAAATCCCACTCTCTGGGCCTATTGAACCAGTATCCACACACCTATTGGTGCAACCCCGTTCTCCATGATCTACGGATTAGAAGCCATTTTTCCTATTGAGGTTGAGCTTCCATCACTGTGAGTGTCATTGCAGAATCTGATCACTAATGAAGAGTACAAATTATCTCGACTAAATGAGCTATAATTATTGGATGAGCGTTGTTTTGACACCCTTAATCATTTGCAAGTATACCAAA